>BQNB010048645.1:0-42461 GCA_026074375.1 Tanacetum coccineum
AAAACCACTCACTTAAAGAATGAAATTTCTCGTTTTACACAAAAATTTGAGGAAACTTTTAGTGAAGCTTGGGAACGATTTAAGGAGTTGCTTAGAGCATGCCCCCATCACGGATTTGCGGAGTTAACTCAAGTTGATGCCTTTTACAATGGTTTAAACGAAAATGAACAAGACTCCTTAAATGTCGCGGCGGGTGAAAATCTTTTGAGTAAAACGACTAGAGATGCTTTAAATATAATTGAGAATAAATCAAAAGTTTGTTATTCACGTAATAGATCAAATATTTCTAGGATGAATGCTACTTCTAGTAAAACATATGAGAGGATCGATAAGCTTGCGGATCAACTTTCGACCTTAGTCGAGATTGTAACACCCCCATATTGGGTCGCAGCGGAATAAGGGTCCGGGGCGTGTTACTTCATAGATCAATAACATAAGATATATATAGAACGACCAAAAAGTCGTTTTAAAACTGGGTACAATTGGATTTAACAACTATTTGATACAAATAGCCCGAAGCTATAACTTGGTTCCTTTATTATTATACAAGATACTGGTGGCGTTCACAACACATGAGTTTCCCAAAACAATACAACCATATCTTAGCCATGGCCTTTCAAACAAAAATCACCAATGTATCCTTGCAAATTTTGCTTACTGATCTCCTGGAAAACATTTTTCTGCATTAAACATCAAAAAAATTTAAATGTTGTTGGAATTCTAGTTTGATAAATCTTATTATGCAGGACGCAAGACTTTTCCCATGATAATGCACTCATGCAGGACATCACAAAAACCAGATTACATTTTCCTAAGATCATGTTACTGAAGCGCGACGATCTTTATTGCAATAATAATTATATTGCATTCTGCACGATTAGATGTTCAAACCCGAAAACATCCCAAATTTCGACATGCTATAGGTTCGTTCCCTGGTAATAGCTGTGTCACCCGATCGGGTGAGGTCGTTTCCCCTAAATAGATATATCTTTAACCATTCACGCTCACATAATGTAATTATCTACTTCATATATGCAATTATCAGTTCATGATAATTGGCTCAAATATGGGTTTATTCGCTACTTAGGCAAAACATGTAATCAATATAAAATATCCACTTGCGTCCAATTTATTTAAAACAAAAGCAGTTTCCACTCCCATAGTTTATAAATCAATTGAACTCTGTAAAATAATGTTGGGGCTCATGAACTCACCTTGAGTTCAGATAATCCAAATATCGCAGATAAAGCGTCACGCAAATCGTCAGATGCAACCTATTTATTTTAAGGTCGTATAAGTACCATGTACTTCGATTAACTAACATCATATACAGGTCTATGTTAGTCACATCATACTATCGTTCGGGCTATCATAATTAAGAGGTCATGTAGTGAACGTATGAGGAGCTAGGACACTTTAAATCGTAAATCCAGCAACTCGTCGATACGCCACCCCGAAGAGGCCTCATTATGAAACTCCCTAGTAATATAGTACTTTGATAACCACATATAATTCTATTTATTGCTCAATCACCATCTTAAGGGTTTTGGTTTTAAAATTACGTTTAATTAGATTAAAAACGTTTATAATTACCGTTGTAGTAAATATAGCATAACTTTTGCGTTTTAAGCCCGGTTTTCTTGCGTTTCTTATGCCCATCTTTTCGCTTTTTTTTTTTTTTTTTCTGCCCCCCCCCCCCCCCCCCCCCCCCCCCCCCCCCCCTATTAAGACGGGTTATCGATATTTGACATTTTTATAATTTTGGTCCTCTGGTGAACAGTAACTTTTACTGTTCATACCAGACATGAGTTTCACTTATATAGTTTTTATCGTCGTAAAACCCGTAAATGTCGTATTTTATTCGTTATAGCTCCGTTTTTAGTGATTCTTTCGAGCACGTTCTCGTTAATGAAAATTCTATCAATTTATGAGGTTTACAAAAATATAACTTTCTGTCATGAATAGTGTTTTACTGTTCATAGTTTATAAAATTATTTTTATAAACTTTTAACTATCGAATACTCGCGAAATTCATAACTTCTTCATTATTAATTGAAAAATCATGATTCTTATCATTTTGGAATCCTAAAAATATGTATTATTTGTTAAAAATACTAAACTAGCTGTTTTATATAGTTTTTATGAAAGTTATTTTATAAACCCTTTTTAATTAACGTATAACTCGTTTTTATCGTAACTTTTTCGTTATTTATCCGTTCGACAAGTTTCTTACCTTTTCGGAATCGTCGGGAGGCGTATTATTTTTATAAAAAGGTTATGCCTACTGTATGATGTCGAAATTAAAACACCCTTTTATTATCCAAGTGTATTCATTTATAAATAAAAACTTGTTTTATTATACTTTTAAACTTAGTAGTTTATTATAAAATTCCCTATAACTATTTTGACATATATGATACTTATACTAATGCCCATTAGTCCATATATTTTCCATTTGTCCAAGATTTACAAGTCATTTATATTACTTTTACTTGTAACATGTTAAATAACTTTATAATCCCTAATTTATACATAAACATGTTTATACTTAGATGACATGTTAACATACTTATACACCCATTATTTAAATGTTTTTTTTTTTTTTTTTTTTTTTTCCATGATATATATAGCAACATGACATAAGAAAAAGTGTATGAATTCATAAAAATAAGTAAAAACTCTTTGTACATATTTAAAGGTCCTATATGGTGATTTAGCTATAAGGAACATGTTAACACATAAAATCATGAAATGAAAAGTATAAAGGTATTTAGAAGACCTTAGGAAGGATGAATGTGATGAGAAATAAGTGCTAAACCCGAGTTTAGACCAAAGATCAAAGCTTGCACAATAAAAACCCTAGCTTTCCAAGATAAAACCCTAGCTTCACTTTTCTTGATTAATACTTGAAAAAGGTAATCCAATGCTTGGAAACACCTTAGAACATCTTAAGATGGATGTGTATAGGTGTGTATAGGTTGTATAAAAATTGATATGGATTGTTTATAGGGGGGGTTGAGCCGTGGGCTAAAAGAGAGCCAAAAGGAGTGATTTTTGAGTTTTTGCTTAAGTGTTTAGCATATGCATGTGTTTATATCTCTACATACTAGTTTATATATGGTAATCCTAGTCAATAAAGGTACAATAGTGGTCAAAGAGGCTAAGGAGGGTTTTAAGGGGTCTTGGTCATGGTCTTTGGTCAAAGAAACAAGATATGGGCTAGGTTTAATGAAGTAGGATGTACAAAGACCAAGTTGTATGTAAAATGTGTGCTCTATGTCTCCTAGTTGTTGTTATGCCGTGGAAATGGAGGGGGGGCTTCTAGATGGATTTTGATCATTTACAAAATATCTAGTATCATTTTATACATGTTACTTGTTGTAGCTTTTAAATAAAAGATGTTTACTTGAAAGCATTTGTGAAATGTTTTATTTTCCAATGTACAAAGTGTAAGATAATATTATCTTGGGTAAATTTAATAAAACTTTGAGGTGTTGGGTTAAAATCGTGGATATTTGTTGAGAGCGTAGAATATTTTTGTTGGTTCCGGGTATTCCTTAAACGTTACATTATGCGAAACGAATTATCCATTTACGTAACCGATAAAAATAAATGAACAATGATCATAATTATTCTCAAAATAATTATTTAATACTTGATCGATGTAAACATTTAATCGTTTGATGCCCGTCTACATTGAACGCTAATTTTTAGCTTACGCGATTTAAACACAATTCATGAAATCACAAGCAAACGCGTACAATACAAAAGGTACATTGTGGATTTATCGATGTCGTCAATGACTTGAAAACACAGGGTGTTATAGACTTCCCCCGTTAAACGAGCCTTGTCCTCAAGGCTCACGATGCAGCACTTGACGACGGTGTGGTCTTGGTGAAGAGGTGTGGATATTTCTTCTTGAATTGGTCTTCACCGTCCATGTGAACTTAGGACCTTCTTGGAGTTCCATCGAACCTGGATAATGGGAATCGATTCGCTTCAACCGTTTAACTTCACGGCCCACTATTTCTAATGGTTCCTCAACAAAATGAAGCTTGTCATCAAGATGAAGTCCATCCAACGGAACGGCTAATGGTTCGTCGGCATGACACTTTTTCAGATTAGATACATGAAACGTATTATGAACTCTGCTCAACTCTTCTGGAAGTTCAAGCTTGTAGGCAACCTCTCCAACCTTTTCTAACACCTTGAAAGGTCCAACATACCTAGGGTTTAACTTCCCCCGTTTGCCAAAATGTACGACCCCTTTCCAAGGTGAAACTTTGAGCATAACTTTATCCCCGACTTGGAATTCCATTGGTTTACGCTTCAAGTCAGCGTAACTCTTCTGTCGATCACGAGCGGCTTGCATCCTTTGCTTGATCTGTACGATCTTCTCAGTGGTTTCTTGAATCAGTTCTGGACCAAGGATTTGAGCTTCTCCAACTTCAGTCCAACAAATAGGTGAACGACACTTTCGACCATAAAGTGCTTCGAATGGTGCGGCCTTGATGCTAGCGTGATAGCTATTGTTATATGAGAACTCGACTAATGGAAAATGGTTAACCCAACCCTTTCCAAAGTCGATTGCACAAGCACGCAGCATATCCTCGAGAGTTTTTTGATATGGTCCTCTCGCTTTGCGCCGTTTGTTTATGGATGGTAGCAGTACTCATATCCAAATTGTAGTACCAAAGCTAACTTAATATACCTTATAACAAATCATCTCATTCTTTTCCTACCAAAATAAATCTACCTTTTAAATCCCATACATTATACCCACCACCTTTTATTTACAACATTCACTAAAAACAAATTACTACCCAACCATCTTTTATACTTAACTCATACTATTTTATATCCTTTCCACCAACACCAAATTTATTCTAATCCAAGCTCCTAAACTTCCTCAACTACACCCCACACCAACTATAATAATACCCCCAACCCAACCTTACAAAATAATACCCCCACATTCATTCAATCATAACCTCAATCAAATCACATTACATATATACCAATGATGTAGATAGATACAGATACTGATCATAGAGATCCAATCAGCGCACTCGCTCATCTCTCTAGCTTACTATTCTCCATCAAAACACACAATTACCCAAAATACTTCAACCTCGCTGCCAAGCATTATTAGTACTTGATGTGATGCCACTCTTGTCCTTTCACAACCTCTGATGTAACATACACACCACTTCCAACTGGTCCTCCATAACAAACACTTTGATATCACCTACCAACAACAACTAATCTTCCTGGTGCTAACCAAGTATACCCCCCAACGCGCTCTCCACTCACATCTCAGTCGTGATCATGTACACCTTCATACAACACTGCTACTGGTGTTCAATAATCTAATATATACACACCACTCACCATCACATACCACGCACTAGACACACACACTCTATCATCACTCATTGTTCTCTGAGGACTCTCTCTCCCCCATCCCATAAAAACCCTATACTCTCCACAACCACAGTCTCACACCCCTCCCCGCACCCCAATCCACACTCACCACCATCACAAAGTCATATACCCCAAAGAATTCCTATACCCCCCCAGTACATCTCTCATATCCTCACATAGATACTTGCTATCCCCACCCACATCACCTCTACCATCCACATTCACTAACAACATACCTTATAACTCTAATCAATAACCAGACTCACAACCAGCAAGTCATGTCTTGTACACACCCTCAGTGTACATTGAGATCATAGTGTAACACCTGTGTGAAGATCCACACTGTACATCACTCATCCTATCATTCTTCAGACACAATAATAGATCCAATCTGTGTGCTTATATCGCACTCTCCCCACTCTTCAATCATGTCGTCCAAAATGTGATGTCATCATACCCCATCAAATAAATACACTGATCAGCATATACTTTAGACTATAACTACTATACTATCATCAATAACATACTGTGGTTGACTCACGCCCCCCCATGTCTTGTAACATCCCCAACTCCCGTTTACAATCTGTACTAGCCTGCAAGAGTCCAACCTATCTACTATTCATCTCCCCCGTGCTCTATTCTCTCCTTCCTCTGCTATATATATAGCAGACTCACACTCACAATTCTAGTGATATCATCACATGCTCGCGCTCGCTCTGTATGAATGATACTTGATCTATAGAGATAAACATCTGAACTTCAAGTGAGCCGCTTGTAGCATACTTATATATGTTCACTATGCTATGAAGTGTCCATCCTCTGATACTGACTGTCTATCTCGTCATTCTGCCCAAACCCAAGACACTCTCTATGATAAGACAATATAGACATTCTTGCGGATAAAATCTTCGCTTCCTCCTCGAGAGGTACGGCTCATCTTCACTGAGTTTGGTGATCTGTGGTCTCGTACTGTGTATTGATCTGTCTACTCGTCGTCTGTGTAAAAGATATCTGTTGACTTAGTCAGCAGTTGTCTCCATCCCCCCACACACAACTCAATAAACTCAGTTGATCTCTTATATATTGAATGCAAGCTTGTTATCAATTTGTCTTAGTCTATCTAGATTGCTCTGACTCGTTCAAAATGAATCTTCCGACTTGTCCAGCAGATAGCACTCTATATAATAATGTTCCGAGTGTCTACGTTGGATGTGTGAGATAGGCACGCCTGATAACTCCACCTCCTCTGTACAAAGAGGCATCTTCTCCTGTGATTTGCGTGGCTCTCCACACAAGAATCGAAATCACTCTCTCACTTAAGTATCACTCTGAACGCAGGAACTAGTGACTTTATAGCGAAGATTCTCAATATTGTGTGTGTGTTGGATAAGAAAACGTCGAGCCAGACTGTACGACCGTAGACTTACCTTCACTCTTGTCTTAAGCTCCATATCTAGAAAGACGTGTTCTGCTCTTATCTGGAGATTCTCGTCAAGTGTCGTGTTGCTGTTGTCCACTGCGTTCTTACGATCAATCTCTATCAGAATATAATCAATAGAGAAGACAACGTCTACGAAATATAAGATTCCAGCAGTATGGTGTCGGCCAAGATGAGATTCGATGTCTCTAAGGATCTAATGAATACTGGCTCAGAGTCGCGCGTGCTTCGAGACTCAAGTGAACTATGCAAACGTACATGATATCACGAGTGAACCTCAACATCGACGTGAGAACGCGGAAACATGTAGAGAGTGAAGAAGACCGCCGCTACAGAGTACACTTCGAATGTCTATGAATCTCTATCGCAACACATCCGATCCGGTGATAATCCTATTGAGTACAATAGGATCTCGATCTCTGACTCGCAGCGTGTCCGACTATGAATACTCACACAATCGTGATATACTGCTACATCGCTGATATCCATAATAACTAAATATAATCTCAAGATTTAGGGGGCGTGGATGAGAACGAGTCGTCTCTCCAACTAGTCAGTCTTGTGGTTTAGAGATGTGCGCGCGTGCCACTTCTCAATTGCCCATTTCAGTCCTTGATTCCAGTCATTGCTCGCGCCGCGCGCAGACAAACAAAGACCTCGTTGAGCGTGTTAAGAGTGAGTGACTGAGAGGAGTTCTCTATCTACTCGCTCTTTGTTTGGATAATAGATTCTTGTTGCAGGTGACCATTATGCTTGTGCTATCTGTGTCATATCTATTATGATTGCATCTTAGTGTCGGTCATTAGGCGCGCACTCTTCGTTGTCTCTCTCGTATACGGATGCTGTTACAGAGGATCTACAGCGCCACGTTGACTCTGCTAGAGCGTCATTCCCCTCCACACACTCCAGTGCATGACCTAAGCCCTAAGAAATAATTAGAGTTATACTCACAATTTATTGAGCCTCTCTCGACGCTCGGTCGCCGCCCCTACGAACACCCGACCCACATACACCACTGATAGCGCTCTTACGCTACCTTTCACGGATCCTCTTGAGTCCTTGAATACCTCTAAGTGGTTAGTCCTCAAGTCGCTTCTCTCTCGACTTTATCTTCAACCTCTTTTGCAGTGACATGTGCCAAAAATCGCATAGGAAATGCCTTTTTCCATGTACTTCTGCGTTTTAGTGCACGGAAATGATGTTTGATCGTGTACATTTCCCTGGTTTACTTCCCATCACGTGTTATGATTAGGTTTTATTTTCTCCAAGGGTTGCGAACTATCTATCTCGGCATACACATTGATGCTTTGGTACTCCCAAACCAATCCATACAGATTATAGATCAAAACTACACGTTCTACAGCATTATGTTTATGTTGAATTGGTGGTTTAGGAAAGTTTAATGTTGCCACCCCTTAAGAATAGTTATTTAACCCAATTATTTCTACCGTCAGCTTGTAGAATAGTTCGACATCATAATAGTGATCTTGGGTAGATGTTGTGATTTCATTTTGGGAGCTAAATGCAGTAGGACACAAAACTTTGGATCGGTACCCAGTCTCAAATTAAGATATAAAGCATAACGGTTGTTTAGAATGAACGTACCCCGCAACGACGTTGTCTGGGTTTGCCCTCCCGCAATTTCCATTCCACATTACAACCTTCGCTGGGCCTCTGTCATTCCCAGCTTGATTACCACGGTCATTGTTTCTTAGTTTTGGGCAGTTTCTTCTAAAATGTCCTTAAGCTCCGCACTTATAGCAACCATTGCCCTTCTGATTATTGTTGTTGTTGTTGCGGTTGTTGTTGTTATTGTTGTTGTTGGCATTCGCAGGTCGGCTTCTACAGTCTCTAGTCAGATGGCCAATCCTCTTGCAGTTATTGCACCTAGGTAGACAAGGACCTTCATGATTGTAATTACACTTGGAACATAGAGGTTTAGACCCGGCGTATGATTTCCTGTCACTATTGCCTGCAGTGTAGGCCTGGCCTGTGTTCTGCCTCTTATTCTGCTGTTGTTGGTTTTGATTGTTCTTGGAAAGATCATCATACTTTCTTTTCCTTTCTGCCTGACGTTCAGCATAGGCATGGGTCTTTTCATCCATCAGCTCAGTTGTAAACTCGATAGCCTCTTGCATAGTTTTCGGCTTTGATGCCTTTACACTGCCATGTATCATATCGGGCAAGCCACCGATATACTTTTCAATCTTGTCTATCTCTTCTGGGAACATCCTGGAACACATCAAAGCTAGTTGCTGAAATCGTCGACTATAGGCCACCACATCGGTGCCCTTGACCTTAAGATTCCACATCTCAGTCTCAATCTTCTTGATCTCACCCCTCGGGCAGTACTTATCAGTCATCATTTTCTTCAGCGTTGCCCATGGCATGGCATGAGCTGCTTCGGGGGTAGTGGTCTTAACATGGGCATTCCACCATGTAAGAGCATCGTCTTGTAGAGTGCAAGTCGCAAATTTGACTTGGCAAGATGCTGTGCAATTGCTAATGCTAAACACAGACTCCATTTTCTCAAACCATCGAGTGAGTCCGACAACTCCCTCAGTGCCTTTGAAGTCCAAAGGTTTGCATTTCAAGAATTCAGAGTAAGAGCATTCGCGTAGCTAGTTTGTTGACTAGGCCTTGGTCCTGAACCATTGCTATTGTAGCCATTCCTAACCCTGCTTGCTTCTGCTTCAGCCATTGCAGCAGCAACTCCTTGATTAATTAAGGCCTGAAGTTGTGCCTCAGTAACAGTTGTGGTGGGTGTTGCATTTGGGGTTGGTGTGACTGGAGTTGACCTTGTGGTTCTCTTTGGTGCCATTTTCTTCAATCACAAGAAAATACAATACCCGTTAGATTTTAATACCATCATAACGTGACATAACATATGCATCATAAATAAAATAAGATCGCATCACATAGTGAAACATACAACCAACACAAGATCGACATAACATAATACATCCATTCCATATATAACTGGAAAACATACATGATTGGTTCAGATACAAAATGATCACCTTGATTAGGTTACAAAAGAATATATACAACCTAAAGCCATACTAGCCGGGAGTTACCCGTAATACTTAGTAGGCTATACAGGATAGCTAATCAGAAATAAAAGATCTATACAGGATAGCTAACCAAAAACAAAAGATCTATACCGCCTGCTAGCTGGGAGTAACCCATAAAAACTTAACAGACTGCATAGTAGCTACAATCATAACCAAAGTCTAGGAACTGCTACCAGTGTCCTCTAATGTGTCAACGCGTGCTCCAGCCTCCAGGGCCTGGGTACGCATGATATGCTGAACAGCCAAATCATCTGCAGCCTGACGCTGCCACTCGTGGCGATGCACCTCAGTCTCTAATACTGTAACTCGTGCCTCTAATGCCCTGCAGTGAGCTTCAGACCTAGCCAAGGCCTGACGGGTCTCCATACTCTCTTGCTCGTAAGCAAGTCTCTCTCCTCAATACCTCAATCTCAGCTTTCACAGCTGCATGATCCTTCTGGGCATCGTGATGTCATAAGTGAAACTCCGAACTCTCTCTACTACGAACATCTACCTGGTAACTGACCCTCATGTTGACCATCTCTAAGGCGGTCATCATCCTCCTCTCAGTATCTCGAATCCTGGTCTCCATAGTGTCTACAGAACTGCAATCGACTCTATGGGCCATAGTGGGTCCTGGCTGTCTCGCAGCAGCAGCAGCAGAACTCTCCCCAACCTCACAACTAGGTCTAGGAGTAGTAAGTAGTAGCCTCTTCCGAGGCGGCGTGTCAGCCTCGGGAATATCAGCTCTGCGGCTAGTGGATGGTGCAGGTAGTGGTATAGGTAGCAATGGTGGGGTCCCTGATGGGAGTAGTGGATGATAGGTGGATGGTGCTGTAGCTCTCATCTGAGCCATGGCTGCTCTAGTACGTGGGGGTCGGATACGTGGAGATAAAAAGAATGGTGGTAGTGGAGGTGTAGGTGCCTCATCCTCAGCTGGCACTAAATCCTCAGGATGCTCAGGCTCCGGAATGTACACTGGTACATGATCCTCCAGCTCCATGGGATCAGGTACATACTCTGGAGAACGTGGTGCCTGCTCCAACAACTGTCGGGCAGCCTCCTCGTAAGGATCCTCAGATGGAATACTCCAAGATCGTGCCTCAGAGTGAACAAAAGTATAGGTAACAGCGGAATCAGCTGACATGACTACTGTGACCAGCAGAAATAACTTATATGTACGCCATCCGAAGAGGCCTCATTATGAAACACCCTAGTATTATAGCACTTTGATAACCACTCAATATTCTATATAGCATAATCACCGACTAATCGTTTTAGTAAAATAATATTTATAAAGTGAAAAACGTTATAAGTATAACTTATTCGTAAAAATGACCTAACGGATCGTTTTAAATCCGTTGCTTGCGTTTCTTTCCGTCCACGAAGGTCTTCGTAGTAAGACGAGTGATCAAAATATTACATTTTTATGTTTTTAATATTCTGCGATGAATAGTGATTTTACTGTTCACGACAGCTCGTTTTGTCGTTTTTGGGTTTAATTAAGCGTAAACGTGTATACGTAAATTAACTTATTCGTTTTAATCCCGATTTTAGTGATTCCTTCGAGTACGTATTTGTTATTAAAAGATGTATTATATTTTATAAAGTTGGGTCCGCTGATGAATAGTACTTTTACTGTTCATAGTTTATAAAATTACTTTTATAAACTTTAATTATCGAAAATGTCGTAGTTTATTCGTTATAGTTCCGTTTTTAGCGATTCTTTCGAGTACGATCTCGTAATTAAAAGTTATATCATATTTTTGATGTTTTAAAAATATGAGTTTCTGTAATGAATAGTGCTTTTTATAAAAATAGTTTTATAAAAGTATTTATCGTCGTAAAATCGTAATTAACGTATCTTTTTCGTTATAAATCGGTTTTTCGAGTTTCTTATCATTTTGGAATCGTCATGAGGCGTATTATTATTATTTTAAGGCAAACTCACTGTATGGAATTCGGATTTAAAACAGCCCCTAAGTATTCATTTATAAAAAGCTTGTTTTATTAACTTTATAAACCCTAATTTATACTTAAACATGTTTATACTTAAACCATATGTTAACATACTTTTACATTCATTTTTCCATGATATATATAACCATATGACATAAGAATAAGTGCATAAATTCATAAACATAAGTGAAAACTCATTTTACATATTAAAAAGTCCTTAGTGGTGATTTAGCCATAAATAACATATTACACATAAAATAATGATAATAAAAAGTATAAAGAAATTAGGAAGACCTTAGGGATGATGTATGGGATGAGAAATAAGTGCTAAACCCGTGTTTAGATTCAAAACCAAAGCTTACAAGCTTATAAACCCTAGATTAGGTTTGAAAGACCCTAATCTTTCCCTTTCCTCTTAAATCTTGCAAATGAAGAACCAATGCTTGAAAACACCTTAGTGTGTCTTAGGATTGATGTGTATAGGCTTGTATGGATTGTAGAAAAATTTTGTATGTTTGCATAGGTGTGATTATTGAGCCTGGGTTTAGAAGCTTAGAAGAGAGAAAGAAAATGAATTTTGAAAGTAAAGAGTTTATGTAAAGTTTACTTATGCATGCATGTGTATTTATAGGAAGAGTTATGAGATATTTGTTTGCAACATTTGACCAAGAATTCAAAGAGGAGGGGGGTTGTGTGCCGTGGGTTTTCAAGGGGACAAGGGGACCAAAGGTAGGGAAACAAGGTTTAATAGGTTATGTTTGTTGGTCTCCTATCATGGGAATCATCCCATGATTTTAAGGGAGGTGTTTCTTAGTAAATTTTCTTATTAATTTGTATGTTTACTTGTGTATTTATAAAAGAAATATGTAAGTAAACTTTTGTATAAAAAAGTAAAGTGTAGTTTTATTATAAAGTATACTTGTAATGTCTTGGTTATTTTGTAAAGTATTTGTTATCTTGTATATACTTATGAGACGTGTATATATATATATACATATGCATAAAGTTTTATAAACTTCGACCATTGTATATAAACGTAGGTATTTGTTGAAGCGTACGTTAATTTTTAGGGTTTCCGGGAAAACCTAATTGTCATTTATC
The DNA here is from genome assembly GCA_026074375.1 of Tanacetum coccineum. Classification (NCBI taxonomy): domain Eukaryota; kingdom Viridiplantae; phylum Streptophyta; class Magnoliopsida; order Asterales; family Asteraceae; genus Tanacetum; species Tanacetum coccineum. The sequence continues at coordinate 12,976 of BQNB010048645.1, forward strand.
GCGAAACGTAAACACTTTCACGTATCCGATAAAATAACTTGTGTAATGTTAATAATTATCCTCAAAATAATTACTTAACCCTTGTTTGACGTAAACAATAATTTGCTTGATGCCCGTTTACGTTAACTGATTATTTCTTGCTTACGCGATTTAACTTAACGATTTCCATTAAAAACAAACGCGTACAATACAAAAAAAATAAATAGCGACTTTATCAACGTCGTACATTGTCCTAAATCACGGGGATGTTATATTAGTTTTTCATATTGTGACTTATCTTGATTATATATTCCTAAATCTATTTTTTATAAGTAAAGTTTTTAAAACACTAATTAAACGTAAACTAATTCCAACCCCCTTCTAGTTTTCCCATATAAGTTTCATCGTTTCGGGGGACCGTATCTAAAAAGTTCAGGATGTGGTAGTTTTTTAGAGACCATTCAATTGTTGTATAAGAGAATTTTGATTTATAGACATATTTTTCATTCAAAACAAGTATTTGAAAGAAACATCAAATTTATGATTTTTGGTTAAATCTCATTTTATGTGTTGTGTCAAGATGGTATTCTTTCACAAACAAAGTTTTAAGAATATGATTGATAACTCTTGAAATTCCTAAACCAGAGTCTTATTAAAAATCTGAGTTTATCCTCATAATTCTTGAAAGAGTATCATTACACAAATATTTTCTAGGGAAGAATTTCTAAACAGAAAGAGAGATAAAAACCATACGCGAAAAAGCAAGTCAAAAGTGTGTTCGAAAAAGAATTGCCAGAATACACAAAAAGTGAAGTCAAAAGAATAATATGAATAAAGCATATGGCATGTGATCGTAAAATTAAGAATAAGCACACAAGAAACATACTGATCAGAACTATGTTAAAAAAGAATTGCCTTAACATATAAAACAGACAGAGCGGGAAGAGACAAAAATGTTATATGAAATTTTTTATCTAACACATTATTGTCACTCATTCAGAATTCATCATGGCACAACCACAACAACAAAGATATGTTCCACAAGATCAATTATGTCCACCTAACAAAAGGTTTGATCTCATGGATGCAAACAAGAAGTTTGATTTTGTCAATCTATAATTTCCCAATGAAAGTAAGATCTTAGCAAACATCCTCATCAATCATCCACTCAGATTCAGTGTAGCAGGTTCTGCCTTAGTACCCTAGATCTACATGTATCAATTCTGGGATACTTTGAAGGAAGATGGATTAAAGTACAAGCTCAAGATCCTTCTTGGTACTAAGGAACTTACAATGACTCTAGCTGATTCCAAATGAATTTTTCAATTGCCTCAAGCTACAAACAATAACAATGCTAGATTTGTTATTGTTCCTACTTTTAGGCAGATGGTTCCATTCTTTCTTAATGATCTTGGATTTTCTCTGAAGTTAAAATCACCATCAAACTTTGTGTCTAAAGGACTCCCACAGCCGTGGCAGACACTTTGCTAGATATTTGCAAGATGTTTAACCACTCGAGTCACCGGCCATGATCAACCATCGATTTAAATCATGCAAATGCTCTATTGTTTCATTAACAATGTGCATGTTGACTAGCTACAATACTATCTTATGCATCCAACTACACTGATTCCTTAGCCAAGGTTCATAAAGATGATTGTTGATCACTACATGACTAAGCATCTAGATATCTCAAGAAGAGTTCATGATAACTATCACAGAGTTGAAAATGATGATCTTTTGAAAAATATCATCAACTCTGGGAAGAATAAGGAAGGAGCACGAATGAAGATTCCTGACTGGATGCTGATTGAAGAAATGAAGCAGACTAATCATTATCATATGTAATCCAACAATAATTTCGGTAAATGTTCCAACAACTTAGTCACAACATATTGAGTCCTACCAGGGTACGCATTAAGCCACTAGCGCCCAAACTCAACCACCACAAAAAGACAACGCCAACCGTTCGCAGCCTAAAACATTTAGCCCTGAAGTTACCGAAGGAGAATCTAGTGCTCAACCCAAACCAACGATGATTAGGTTTCGCTTACCACCAAGATGACAAGATCCAAAGACGCCAATCCCAACAGCTGCTGAGATTGATGTTACTAATTTGGATGAAACAATCCAAATGAGCATTGTTACACAACAAAGTATTAAAGATTATGAAGCTCGGCAGAATGTTGCCAAAGTTAAAGAGCCATGATGGATGAGGAATTAGATCAACTGCTAGAAGGCGCTGAGAATGTTGATGTGGATGCATTTATGGATGATGTTCTTAACAGTCAAGAAGATCCCGAAACTAGGGTAGAGCCCAGGAGTGACAAGGAAAGTCTGAAGGAGATAAAGAATCTAGACAAAACAGGAAACGTGGAATGTTACTAATGATGATGAGGAGGAAGAGTCAGTTGGAGATGAGTTTGAGCTAAGAAGGAGAGAGAAGCGAAAAGGTATAGAGGAGACTAAGGATACACCCCCACCCATACCTATTAGATCCCCTAGGACTCATATTGATCCACTATCTTCGGATAAGGAGACACTCTAGGAATTGACGACCCTTACTGAAGACGCTCCTTCATCTGCGAATAAGGAGAAACTCTATGAATTGATGGTTATTGACCATTCACCTTCAGCATCTTCATCAAAACCCAAAACTGGACGTTTTAGACGATACAAGAGTTTCATTCAGTAAATGGGTGGTTGTTATGGTTTGTTGTTTAGACATTTAACGAAGACATTCATGCCAAGGAAAAACTTCAACGAGTTTTTTGCAATGCTATACGAAGCACTAAAGGAAATGATTCCTTTAATGGTTAACAGAGAAGTTCATATAATTGCTAACACGACTATTCTAATATATGTTGCTAAAGGACTTCTATTGGACATACAAAAGACTCAAGCTGACGTAGCTGCAATGATTGCTGAGGCTATTTAGAATAATGGCTATAATCTTCATGCTGAGCGTTATTTCACAGGTTAAGATGTTGTTGCTAACCAATATTCCTCCATAGGTTGATTTTATTTCTTGCGGGATTATATGTCAAACAACATTCTCCATGTTCATCCTACCCAACCTGCACGTTCTTCATCTCAAGATCTCCAACATCAACTTTACCTAATAATGAAAGATGATGAACAACTTCTCAATGCTGATTTATCCATCTGGTTATCTCTAAATATCATGTTCGAGAAGATTACTACTGCTACACCTTGTAGAACTTCTACCATTTGTCCAAGAGATTATGAAGACCATCAAGAAAATGCTCGTCTTGAGGGAGAGAGTAGTGCAAAAAGGCAGAAAACATTTGAATATGGAACCTATACAGTAGGTGAATCTTCATCAGAACAACCAATGGATCAAGAACCAAATCCGTCAGGCTCAGGTACTCAGGAACAATTAGATAAATTTAATGCTTGGATGGATGGGTTAGGAACAGATGATGATGAAGTCCCTGCTGAATAAGTGTCACAGGAACTGTTGAAAGAAATCTTAGGAGAAATTGATGAAGCTAAACTACAAAAGATTGTTGATGATATGCTAAGACAAAGATGCAATTCAGGATAAGAGCACCAGTATCATGTAGATCAGATGCAGAACTATTTCAAGAATAACATTGTTTGGGAAAGTAGAAAGGAAAGCTTGTCTCTATCAACTCCAAAGAAGAAAGCCCTAGTTGTTCACAGCTACCACAAAGATCCAAAAGCTCCACTAATGACTCTGCTAAACTAAGACCTGTTCTACTTGAAGCATGGCAACTTAGGACAAAAGAAGTATATTCCTGTCATTTGTTCATAAGTTTTCCTGCATTTTCCATATCAGAGATGACGTAGATACATGGAAGAACAAACTTTAAGATGGGTTAATAAACGTATCAAAAAGTTTAATCCTTATGCTCGATTTAGTGTTGAACACTAGAAGAATATGTTGGTGAAGCAATTTCATATCAGAAGGCAAAAAGAGCAAAGGGAAAATTAATAACATCTAATAGTTAATAATTTTTAGTATCAAATTCTCTATAAAAATGCTTGTGATTATGTTATAAATTCCTGAAAACAATACATAATCACTTATATTTTGTTTACAGGAGGAATATGAGCATTTCAGCAAGAGACACGGGATTTGAACATGGAAATCAAGCAAAATAAAGGAAACTCAAGGCCAGTTACGGCGTAACCACCCCACAGGGAGTTTACGCCGTAACCAAGTAATGAAGGAAATGAGTCATCAACCGAGTTATCAGGCATAATGCTCATCATGCTTACGCCATAAACAACACCGTTAAGGAAGGATTGGTTTACCCTAGTCATCTTTACGGTGTAACATCGACGCAAGGGTTGCACCGTAACATAATTTAAGCATGGAACATTGGAAAGCCTCATCATCACGGTTACGGCGTAACACATACATAACGATTACGTTGTAACATATTTGATACTTATAAATAGAGCCCTTATTCAGCACTATCAGCATCACCCTTTCCACCACAGTATCAAAAAGCAAACAAGGCTTCCAAAACACGAAGAATTTCACCAGAAGTACAAGGGAGAAATCACTACCCTTAATTTTGTATTTAATTGTTCATTAACGCAAACTGTAAGACTAGTGATGATCAAACCAATGATTATCTTATATTTACTCTTACTGTATTGTTGCCATAAGCGGCTAAGCACTTCTAGTGTTGGCCTAGTTATGAATTTACTATTGTTATGTTGAATGTTTCCTGTTTAATTATCAGTTTATTAGATATCCTTATAGTCTGTCATTGATCCCTGGGTATTGGTAGTGTTGAGGGTGGTTTGGATCCTGTTAATTTTGTTATTAGGCGGACTAGTTGAACATAAGGTTAGTAGGGTACTAGGGTAGGTTGGCATATATCCCTAGTGTAGGAATTTACCAAATTACCGTCTCTATCACATTAAACACTTAAAAAGCACAGGAACTCTTTCAGAGAGGGTTTATAATCTATCTAGGTTATAGACAGGTCTTTAGGATAGTTGGGGTTTAATCATTGCAACTTGGATTCCCTACCTTTGTGACATGCGGGGGATTCGGGATCGCAAGAAGTATAATACTGACCTCAAATGCCAATTCAGGTTTGTTGATATTAGAACCACTAATAAAATGATGACTAGACATTGCAAATGAAATAAACATCATAGCATTAGTAATGAAATAACTAGGTTAGCACGCCTTTCTCCCTACTGTCTTCAAATCAATTTATTTACTGCATTTATTTTTTGTTAATTCAACTTAAAATCATTTTTAAAACCGTGACACATTTCAAATTAAAACTAATACAACTTAGTTCTTAGGACGACCTCGGATTTACCAACTACTGCACTACATACGACTGGGTTCAATGCCTGTTAGTGCGTTATCGGTAGAACGAGTTTTATAAATTTCAAACTTGGCAATATTAATTAACATAAATAACGCTTCAAGTTTTTTGGCGAGCCAAGGCTGTCGGGGAGCTAAATTTAGTTGTAATTTGAAATTTTGTATATATTTTGTTTTTATTTCAGCATTTGTTTTCAACTTCTTGTTAATTTAGTTTTCTATTTTGAGTGTATTCAACTAGTTTTCTTGTTAATTTTCAGATATGGGAGATGATGTTGATATCAACATGCTCACCTGGAGCAATACCTGGCTTTGATTCAAGATAACATTAGACCATGCATAGTGAAATCCGAGATCGGCGATGACGTCGAATTCGAGATCAATGGCAACTTTATGAGGGAATTAAGACATAAAAATTTTAAAGGGACTGATGATGAAGATGCCCACAAGCATGTGTGAAGGGTATTAGAGATCGCATATCTTTTTCACTTCCTCGGCGTCACTCACGATGCCGTTATGCTTAGAATGTTTCCTATTACAATCACGAGCCTAACTTTAAGATGGAAAAACAGGCTTTCAGCAGGGTTAATCACTACATGAGACCTTCTTGAGAAAGCATTCATCATGAAATATTGTCCACCTTTTAAAACTACCATGAAATTAGAAAATATCCGTAATTTCAAACAAAAGATGGACGAGACATTGTATCATGCTTGGGAAAGGTACAATGATCTACTATTTAGATGTTCGTAACACGATCTGAATAATCATCAGAAGGTTCAGATTTTGTACACAGGATTAGACATCCCAACCCGCATAAGGCTCGACTCTAAATGGTTCATTCCTCTGATGACACCTGCTCAAGCCCTTAAATCAATACAAGTCATGGCAGACCATTCACATAATTGGTATGATGGTGCAACCACTAAGGAAAGCATCAACGATAGCTCAGATAACGTTGATATGAAGAAACTCAAAGAAAATATTACATTCTATTCAAGAAAGTTGCAAGATTTATGAAGGGGGGCATCTAACCAAAGAGTGCCCTCTCAAAAAAAGGACAAGGCAGTTGAGCAGAGCAAATATATAGTATCCTTAGAGGAAACCATCATCAAATATTATAATGAATCAATTAAAAAGAAAGCCGCGAATGATGAATGGGTTAGGAAATTCATTGAAAACACATACTTGAACATAAGTGCACTTGACGCTACCACAAAGTACCTGCAGGTAAAGGCTGATCAATTAACCCAAATGGTCCTCACTAATGCAGGGAAAAGGGTCAAGGCAAAAACAAAAATAGGTAAGAAAGACATGAAGGAGTCGGTTCCTTGTAACTTGCCTGTTGTTCAACCTTATGTGCCACCTATGCCATTTTCAGGATATCTGAAGAAACAGAAGGATAACCCTTACAAAACTCGCGAAAATGTTTGTATGATTAAAAGTCCTAAGAATATTCATAAGAAGAAAGCTCAGGAGGATGAATGGGAACAAAGAGACAGATTTGAAAATTATGGCCAAGGATGTAGAAAGGCTTAGGCATATACTAACACCTATCGTACACACTTTACCTAACTTTGAACTGGTGGTGCAACCGTATATGCCAATAGATCCAGTTCGTGATGCAAAAGTTAAAAAGGAAGAGGAACATGATTATAATATTACTCTACAAGATGGCATAATGCAACCTTTGACCCCTAAGACAGTTCACATCACACTGTACGATGACAATTGTGTAGCACCAGCTACTAATCCTATCTTGGACAAGCATTTGAATGAATTTTTTGATACGACCGGGGTCAATGAAAATGCAGATGGTAACTTTATTGAAGATACTAATGAAATTTCAATAATAACGGATGTTGAATTCGAGATTCAAATATTACTAAACAAAGTAAGCCAATTACCAAAATCATCAAACAAAACCGGAAAGACAAGAAGGGATATGAAATCTCACCAGCGGTATAGTTCTAATTACCTAGTCGCAAATTTACGCCCTCATGGTATCCACTGCTACTCTCACTCGCACTTGATTTCAAGTGAGGGGAGGAACACCCTATTACTTGGTAAATAAGGGTGGAGTCAAGCTCGTAACTCAAACAAAAACAAGCGCTTCATGGGAGGCACCCCATACTTATCCTTTATGAAATTTAAATCTCTGCATTTTAGCTGGTTTTGTATGTTTCTCACTTAGTTTTGTTGGTTCTCACAACAAGGAGATGGAATTCGAGGTTACATGAACCCGTATTCATGTGGTAAAAATGTTTCTATTTGGGTGTAACCACTTCAGTTACACCGTAACAGATTCATTTACGACGTAATCCTCTCTATGGTTACATCGTAACTAGTTAAAACCAAAATTTTAAAACATTTTTTCACATGGTTATGGCGTAACTCATTTCTTGATTACGCCGTAACCCATTCCTGAAAACCTAAACTAAATTCGAAACTTTTACAAAACCATGTATAATTAAATGAACTTTGTGGGTACATTCTCAAGAAACCCTCACGAGACTTCACTCGTCCACTTGGGCCACCGAGTTGTTTAAAAGGCTGGTTGCATACGCTAAATGTAACCGTGATTCCTATGAAAGTGAGTTAGGTTTTCCTGTATAATTTTGTTTTGGAACGTTTGATGCTTTTAGTTTGTCTAGTGATTTCAGGGGATACGAGTTTGCTCAGGATACGCTTGTCAAGAGTTCAACTCTTGCTATTATCATTTGGAATATAGAGCAACACTCAGGGGAGTCTCTTGTTCTAATTTTACTCTTAGGCCCCGTTTGGTTCGCGGATTCTTTAGGATTCTGATGGAACTGGAATTTAATTACATTCCAAAACATGTTTGGTTGGCAGATTCAAGGAATTCATAATCTGAATTTCATTCCTCAATGTGTTTGGTTGGTAACGAAATGGAATGTAAATCCTTAAAATTCCCACATATGTGGAATTCAACATTCCCTAGCAAAATGGAAGGAATGTTTACCATTCCTTGGAATTCAGTATTTTCATTATCACAAATTTTATTATTATTATTATTATTATTATTATTATTAGTATTATTATTATTATTTGTCACACCCCGCCTAGGCGGAAACACGAGGCGTAACATCATGGATATCATCATAACACAATGGTGTCAACAATAGAGAGAACTAAATGAAATAGATAAACAAATGAGACACAATGTGTCATGACCCTTATCTAACACAAGATAAAGGAGTCTTGCATTACGATAGCAAAGTCATACCACAAGGAAACATACTCCAAAAGTCTAAACAATCAAATAACAACCGAGTATCAAACAATTTAAATGACATAAATAAAATCTCTAGGAGAATGACTCCGCATGTAAGCCTACGGTCTCACTAGCTACTCTTCCTACCTTTAACATCCTCAAGATGGTTACCTGAAAATGATGCTTAAAACGTCAACACAAAGGTTGGTGAGAGTCATAGGTTTAAGACATGAAAATCAAAGCTTATAAACAATTACTGTGATTAATGCAAACATGCAGACAATACTATTACTAAACATACAAGCAAACATCAAATGTAACCATAACGAGCATGGGAACGGAACGTGTCCCTCGATCCAACAAGTATCAACACTTGGGTAGGAACGTTACCCCCGATCCATTAAAACCATCACTTCACATGGGTAGGAACGTTACCCCCGATCCAATATCACAACAAATGGGTAGGAACGTTACCCCCGATCTAAATACACATAAGCATTTAGCATGTAACATACAATAGCCAAGTAAAGTCCATATACTTTCAAAATAAAGACACATAATCACAGTAATTAGAACATTTCAAATCTATTTGCATCATTTCCATCCCAATTTAAAAGCGATGTGAAAAGAGGGACTATGAAACTCACCTGATGCACAAGCAGCTTCCAAATAATATCAACACAAGCTACACAATACAAACACAAACGTGTTACACGCAACCAAGATAAAAGCTCAAGTCCATGTAACACTCATATGATGGATGTCTAAGGGTTTGATTAACCATCATGGGTCGCCCCGACACCATGCCCAACCTTAACCATCTTGTTAACACATTATACTATTAACAATAATTTATCCAAAAATACATAATTTTAGCGTGTCTTTACCAACTTAAAACCCATACTTTCTGACCTTTATAAATTATACAAAAAATCATCTAAATTCATTCATGAGTTTACTAACTACCTAGTGATTCCTAAGTATCCATTACATGTGTAACTATCCCAAATAAAATCAAACTTCAAAACTGTCCTAATTCGAATCTGATTGCACACCAAAATATATCACTCTGACTACCATATTTAGACATGCTTTCAGAGGCTAATTTTTACAGGAATATCAATAGACATATGGAACTTAACTATTGTAGAAGGGCTAAGCTTAATTCCACTTTTAAGTTAGGGTTTCACCCTCACAAACATGACCTAATTCTGACCTGTATTTACTGTTTTTCTTTTGGACACGTTTGATTGCAGAGACTATTTAAAATGCCTTCCCCGACCTTAACAACTTTCGAGGCCATATTTTTCTGGAAATTAGACTCTTGGTTGATTAGTAAACTCAATAAATTATATCAATAACACGGTTATCGCTAGAAATCATTCTTGAACACGACCCATAAATTCTGCTCAATCCCTAAATCAATATAAACACAAATCTATCTAACCTAACCTAATTGCATTAACATGACCCTAATCAAGCCCTAATTCACTCTACATCATTAAATACATAATATTCTGTATTTTATGAAAAGCTAGATCCATCATAAATCATGTTACATGAATACCACAAATCTAACTCATGAACAAACTTCCTTGAATGCTAGCACCTAAACAACAAATCTTGAGGGTTCTTGGATCAAACAATTTTCGGCACTCCTAGGGTTCTTGGGGCTGATTTAGATCGACCAAAATAAAAGGGAGGGGAAGGGAATGACTAGGTTTTGTATTTATAAGTTAAACCTAATCTCCTAACCTTTATCTAATACAAACTTGATCCCTACTCAAACTCTTTTTCTTTTTTTTTCTAAAATTTGTATTTATTATGTATGTATAAAAAATATTTTTTTTATTTTTTATTAGATAATTAATTACCTTCAATACCTTAAGTTTTTATAAAAACCTAAGCTAATTTGGTAAATCATTTTTCTAAATATAACTTTTATTTCACAATTCACTTTCTATTTTTAGAAAGTTTACCGCAAACATCCATATTTCACTCACTTAACTCTCCTTCAATATGACACATTTTCCTTAAACGCTTAATCCACAATAATCCAAATATTGACGTAGCATTTCATGCAATACGTCATTCCTTTCATGATCACTAAAACTGAACAATTAAATACTCAGTCACAACACAAACCCACTATAATGAATTCCCATACACCTCAAAAATGTCCATTACATACTTAAACCACTTAGCACACATAATAATCACACAACACACCACTTAATCACATACAATGAACACATAGCCATATCTAAAGGTAAAACTAACCTGCCCAAATCACAGGTGTCACAGTATCCCCTCCTTTAGGAAATCTCGTCCCGAGATTTAACTAAAAAATAACTAAAGAGACTAACTAAGTACTAAGAACTAAGAAAGACTAAGTACTAGTGATAATAAACTTAAACTAACTAGATGAACTAGAAGCTAGCTAAGAATAGAGATAAGATAATAACAAGAAAAGGATTTGACTAAAAAGAAACTACATTAACTAAGAGACTAAAAAAATAATAAAAGTTAAACTAAAAAGGGCATAAGAAAAGAAAAACAATCTAAAAAAAAAGATAAAAGAAAGCTAAAGAAGGTTGGAAGCGCGAAGATAGCCGATATATATCACACGATCAACAAACCAACTAAGATACATAACTTCATATAATCTCCAACGCTCCTAAGAAACCTCGGGACCACCTTTAAATTCCAATGACTTACACAAGTGGTATTCACTACGTTTCAAATTCAAAACCTCACATACCATAATTTCTCTAGTTTCCTTACAAAACGTAAAGTCTATGTCAATTGATTTCATTCAACGGCGCAGCAAAATTACATTCCCCAAACCACTTCTTTAAATTTGAGACACAATGGAATGTGTCATGTACACCAATCAATTTCTCAGGCAATCTTAACCGATAAGCTATAGGGCCAATCCTATCAAAGATCTCAAACGGTCCTACATATCTTGGTGCTAACTTACCCTTCTTTCCAAAACGCACTACGCTCTTCCATGGCGACACTAGACACCTTTAATAACTCCGTGATCACCCACCTCAAACTCTAACGTTTACAAATCGCTTATCCGCAAAGGCTCGTTTGACGATCTCTTGCTGGCTTTGGCTTTTCCTTTACAACACTACCCATTATCAAATCATTTCCTTGCAATAACAAACTCGGGTGCAATCAAATCTATCTCCCTCCAATCTCTGCCCATAGAAACATGCGACCTACATTTCCTTCTATACAAAGCTTCAAACGAGCACCTATGCCCGAATGCTCCAAATGATAACTAACCTAACAAAAATCGTATCACACTGCCCTAATTATATCTTCCAAAGTCCTGAATCGATAAACTTTTTACTTTGTCCATCCGCTTGAGGATGCTAAGCAGTACTCAAATCCAATCGCATCTCTAACACATCTCAGTGTTTGACAAAACCAACAAAGAAGGTAAATCAACCATTCTCAATCTGAGTTAAAGCACCACAGGAAAATTCATTCCTTGCATTAATCTCATCAATATAAATCCTTGCCAACAATTCACGATCTTGGAAATCATCTGGTATAGGCTAGAAAATGAGCTAACTTAGTCAGTCTATCGACCATCACCCAATCACATCATACTCACTACTTGACCATGGAAATTTAGTAATAAAATCCATGGAGATTCTATCTCATTTTCACTCAAGTATCTCAGGCTGTTGCAGCAAGCCAAAAGTCTTTGACATTGCAGCCTTCACCTATTAAACAAATCCGACAATTGTTAACATAGGTAGCTATATCCTTTTCTACACGTGGTTGCCAATACATGTCTTCAAGGTTATAGTACGTCTTATCCGCTCCAGGATGTACCAAGTACCTTGATGCATGGGTCTCATCCATTACACTTCCCACCAATAGAACCTAAATTCGATCCATAAAGTACAAACTCTCGTCTCATTTTCTTTCCGTCTTCTAATCTAAACCATGTAGCCTTTCTGTGAGTACGTTCTCTTGCTTGAACGCCTTACTTTAGGCTGCGAGTATCATTCCTCTTACTCGTCTTGATTTCACTCTCTCCTTTCTACTTAACGCATCACCCACTATATTCGCTTTATCAGAGTATCACACAAATCATTCTTCAAAGTCTGAAAAGCCTCTTTTTGTTCTACGCTCCACTCATACTTCTGATTCCTCTCAGTTAGGGCAACAATCTAAATTTTTTGTTACAATGAACATCGGTAGTAGCCTGCCAATCCTAAGAATAATCATCCAATTCCTCACTACCTCACTCTTACTCATGTCCATGTGAATACGTTATGGTTGACCACGTGACCAAGAAAATGCACTTCTTCCAACCAAAACTCACACTTAAAAACTAGCAAACAATTTCTCCTCCACAGTGACTCTACACTAATTCAAAAGAAACTTCATGTTCCTCCTTCGACTTATGATAGTGTCCCATAATGTCATCAATGAATATATGACATACCTACTAAGTAAATCCCGAATGCAAACCCCGGTTCATTAAGTTCCATGAAAACCGCTGATGCATTGGTTAACCTAAAAGGCATAACCGTAGACTCAAAATGTCCGTATCTTGTTCGAAATGTGGTCTTTGGAATGACATCCTCATGCACTCATAGCTGATGATAACCTGACCGAAAATCTATCTTTAAGAAGGGACATGCTCCTCGTAACTGATCAAACAAGTCATCAATCCTAGGGAGTAGCACACGATTTATAAATAGTTAATTTTGTCAACTCCCTATAGATCAAATACACAACAATCAAAGAACCATCTTCTCTTCATGAATAACACGGGTGCACCCCTCAGAACATGCTAGGTAATATGAAACCCTTCTTCCAACACTTGAAGTTGTTCAGTAACAATTCTTTTTCTTGACCTTTCTTGCGTTTTCCGATGGTGCTAGATGATATGAAGACTTTTTAGCGACCGGGTCCCGCTACCAGGAACTAAATCTATGCGGAACTTAACTTGTCGCTGCGGTGATCATCAACAAATCTTCCGGAATCACATCCATAAAATCTCGTACGACGAAAATATCACTCAATTTCGGTTCATCTAACTTAGCGTTCATTAAGGTTTTCATGACTCCTTGAGTACGTTCACCATGAACCCGAAGTATCTCATCACCTTCCAATGGTATTCTAACCACCTTCTCATGACATACTATCACAAACTTCCTCTTGGACAACCAGTCCATTCCCACAATCACATCAAAGCTTCCACGATTCAACGATATCAACGAACTCCAAGGGTTACAACAATCGAATAGGATAACAAACGAATATCGAGTCAAAGGCTAGAATGCATATAGGAGATTCCACATATGCAAGTAGACGTGGATCAAATGACATAAGAATCCTTTGAAAGAAAGGATACGTATATGCACCGAGTGAAAACGCAACGAAAGAAAACCAACAAGCGTACCACGACAAATGAACACATAAAAAAATCAATACTAAAGACGGAAATTCTTATACCAATTATCGACTTTACTCGAAAGACCAAATTAAATAATGTTTTTATAAAAATCGATTTAAATTAAGAAAGTCACTTTAAGTATAAAAATCATTTTAAATAATAATGAAATTGTCTTAAATGTAATCTTTGAAAAATTCATTCTGGTTGTCATAAAAATCTAGAGATGGTTATCTAATGGTGTATCGTACCTTACCACTATGAATCACTTTAAACCAGCTTTTTATAATAAAATAAAATTTATTTAACCACTCAACAATTTTCATATCCTATTTGTATAGACCATTTAAACATATACTATTTACAAAGAGCATTTTAAACACAGTTTTTCTCAAACACTAACACAATACTTCAAAAGGACTTTTATAATTAGACATCAATTATGAAATATATGTTACTCAAACAAAAGACACAATAATACCAAAAGGGATCGTAAAACACCGAACAGACTCTAACACAATTCTATTGTTTGAAAACAAAAGAAAATACCAGGAACCATATACTTAATTTAAAATCAAACGAACTTGTACAAGAAAACTCATGCAAGACGTTACGTACCTAAAAGAAAAAAGTAAGGTCTTATCTAAAATAACGATCAAGAGAGCAAACCTAAAAGCATCGATACTAACACTTCGCCAATGGGTTACGAAAACAAGGGATGTACAACCAAGGGAGTAATGATCCACAATAATATGTTTAAAACAATTAGTGCTTAAAAGAAACGTTTGATACTCATACGAGTAACCAATGCAACAAAAGAACTAATGAAACACGCCTATAATCGAAAGAGCAGATTCCGAACAACCAATATACATCGAGACGTCGAATAGGAAAAATCAGGTATCCTTACTAACAAAGTACGATGAATTCCGAAAACCAATATACATCGGACGTCGAATATTGAAAAATCGAATATCCTTACTAACAAGTACGATGAAGAAGCTAAGCTAGACTTAGAAATCAAGAATGAAACAACCGAGCAAACGAGCAACCTCTATAATAGCAATACTAGGTATCCACACTTACTAGATAGAGAGAAACTTACTATCTATACAACAAATACTAGATAGAAGGGAAACTTACTATCTATACAACTCAACTTAACATATCCTCCAATTAGGGTAAGAGAATAATTTCTCTACTCATACCACCCTCTTTATCATGAATACATATATCAAAAAGAACATATTACACTACCACCTTACAACCAAACACAAATAAATGTAATCATGGTCACAAGTCTACGTGTGTGATGCCTTTATAATTATGTTGGCCACCATAAATATAAGTGCCTCCTTTCACACGTGTACTTACTTCCAAGACTACGCATATCAATCATAATTCACATATAAGCGCATATACCACATTGCACATCTTAAAACACTCCAATATAACACAAAAAGGATGCTCCATCAAAGAAATACTTACTTATATAAAGATAAAATCAAAAGACATAAAGGAAAGAAAGTCTTGCAACACCTCCAAAATACGAAATATTCAAAAGAAATAATCAATAGCATCGTGACGAGGTAAAAACAGAATAAACTTATGCTGGGCCTCGCTTGGGTTTGACTTTGCCTATGCAAGAATCACCCGAGTCCGCGGGTCCAGCCCTACTACGCGCATCCGACAAACGAACATCTATTCTATCTCCTTCGGTTCCATAAGAGGCTCTTCTTATGGATCCTTATAACGCTTAAGTCCAGTTGGGAAAACGGTTCCCCAATGAGACTTCTTACGGGTGAGGGGGGGGGGGGGAAACATAGATAAAATACTAAGAAAGTAATACATATCATATCAAATAATGGTAGACAAAATAACTAAAATGGCAACTTAACAAAATACAGAATATATAAGCTATGCAAAAATAAAGAGGAAGCATAGCGGTTATAGCATTAAACACTTAAGCCCTAAATGCAACTACATGAAGGACCCCTAGGTTATAGTCTAGGCTCAACCACCTACTTCTCTATAACCAAAGGCTCTGATACCAATCCGTCACACCCCGCCAAGGCGGAAACGCAAGGCGTAACGAGAAATGATATCATCATAACACATGTTGTCTATATAGAGAATACTAAAATGAAAACTATAGTAAAACAAAGACACAAAGTGTCATATCAATACTCAAAACCTAATGGTGTCTTTATAAATAAGAAAGAGGTCTCGTCAATAAATGACATGCAAAACATAATCCAAACAATTCATGCAAACACATTTATTCAAACAGAAAGCATAAATAAACTCCAAGCATCCTACGGTCTCTTCTAGCCACTTCGCTCTATATTAGCACCATTAAGCTCACCTGAAAATGATGATTAAAACGTCAACATAAAGTTGAGCAAGAATCATAGGTTTACGACATACAACAATATCTAAAGTAAACATTCAATTAGCTGCTGCAATTACCAAAACAATTCATGACACCAAATAACCACAACGAGACGGAACGTGCCCACGATCCACAATCATACCAAATTTATATGTGCGCTACATGGCCTTATATTAGCTCACACAGTCTTACCACCGCCAAACCTCATTTTGCATATTGGGATCCACAATACCAAACATATCATATCATATCACAACGGGACGGAACGTGCCCACGATCCAATACACATAACTACAGCAAGCTTAAAAACATTTTAACACGACAACAAGCATCATTCTCACCCCAAAATAACATGAGAAAAAGGGGCTATAAAACTCACCTTTTCTTAGCTTTCCAAAAGATTCCAACAAAAAGCTTCACAAACAACTAGCACAAATCTAAACAACAAAATAACTCATGTTACACGTTACTAAGCCAAAAAATTAATGAACATGCAACAATAATATGATGGATGTATAAGGTGTTTAATTACCCTTATGGGTCACCACGACACCATGCCTAACCTTAACTAACATGTTTACACACTTTTCTAATGTTCAACAATTTACTCGAAAGTGCAGAATTTTGACCTCACTTTACCATTTTCTAAACCATACCTACTGAGCTTTATAAATTTTACCAAAAATCAAAGTTCAATACCATGAGTCTAATAACTCCATGATTTTTCAACTAATTTATTTCCCCACTTAAGTGCCCCAAATAAAATCAAACTTTTACCTACTCAGTTTCGGATCTGATCGCACACTAAAAAGTTTAGACCTAAAAACCATACTTAGACTCCAAATCAGAAGCTCTCCTTTGGGGGATTTTTAATAGACACATAGAACTAAACTCTCGTAGATTGGATAATCCTAATTCAAATTTTAGTGGGGGGTTTTATACCTCGTAATCTGACCTAAATCTGACCCGAATTTACTGTTTCGACAACCTTTCTCGTAACCAACAATTGAATGACTTCCTGACCTTAAAAACTTTCGAGGACGGATGTTCTAGAAACTAGACTCTCTGAGCTACATCATAGACACTAGAAACTTGATAAAAGCTATTACCATCATCGAGATAACAGCCGAACAACACAGCCCTAAATTCTGCCCCAATCTAAATCAAATTCTAACGCGAATTAAGTCTAACCAATTACACCCATAAGCTTCTAATTAAACCCTAATCATTGAAATATGATTAAACATCATTAATTTACAGATTTTACAAAGAGTGATGCTAGAACCACAAAAAACTTACAAAAAGTTTTCCACACAATGATGTGTCAAGTAAACTATTGGGTGTATTTAAGAGAGAGAATTAAAAAGTAAATTAACAATGCCACTAGCTTTATAACAAGTCATTTTGTAAAGTTTTTTGTATAAATCTCTTTGTGGTTCTAAAATAATATCCATTAAACTAAAAAGAGGGTTGATTTTTTTAATTTATGTAAATCTCTTAATTGTGGTATCTGATGAAACAAATTAAAAATGCATCGATTGTGAACTATCTAAAAATTAACTTCCCTCAGTATGCGAGCTTCATGGCTCCACTAATGTCATCGGGTCGAGATATCAAGAGCGAGTCACTAGTAATTGTTTTGTAAAGTCACGAGCAAATGTTTCTTTGGTTTTTCTAATGGGAGTGCAAGTGGTGGGCTTCATTTGTCGTTTGTGAATAGAGTTTAGGTTGATAAAAGATTGGGTTTCGGGTTTAAAAATGTTGTGGAGAATATCTTTGTAATTGAATTGTATTTCATTTGGTTTAAAAATCTTTGATTTTTCTGACTACAATGCTATTTGTTTCAGGGAATCATTAATGGATGTACTTATGCTTTTTAGATGTGTGCACAAATGTTTTCGAAGCCGTGCATATATGTTCTCGAAACTGTGCATACATGTTCTCCAAGCCGTGCATATATGTTCTAGAAGCGTGCACACATGTTTTTAATCTCTTGCACATTTATATTGTAATTGAATTGTATTTCATTTGATATCAAAATTTGTGTATTGTATTTAGGTTTTTGCTTTGTTATAAATTTAAAGTTTAAATTTCTGTTTACATGTATATATTTATGTTTTTGGTTATAAATTTCAAAGATTAAAAAATGTACACCATAAACATAAGTGCATTACCATTTAAAAAAAATAAGTTTGATGTCTAAACATTTCTACGCAAAAAACATATGTAAATTTACAATATTTAAAAAAACATATATGCACCTTAATTTCTGAAAAATATAAAGTATAAATTTAAAAAAAAATTAATTCTGAAAATTAAGAAAATAAAAAAACGTTTTTTAAATTAAAAAATTCAAAAAGAAAAATTAAAATGTGTTTTGACTATTATACCCTTTTGAATTAAGAAAAACATTTAATAATATACTAAATTCCTATTGGTCAAAAGTGGTTTTGTAGGTTCTGTACAAAAAAGTGGTTTTGCATTGAATGCCCCCCTATATATATATACATATACATATATATATACATATACATATATATACAATGAAAAATATTTACTCGCTATAAAATTAGTCACCGGGTACCCGCCGCCACATTACGCGGGTAAAAACCCGCCAAATAATTGGGCAAGGCAATCACCAAAAAACATGTGTACAACAAGCGTGATTACCCGCGCGTTGCTGCGGGTCGTTAATTTTTTTCGCGTAGTTGCGAGGCATTATTATTTTTTATTTTTTTTATTTTGTGTGGTTTTATTTTTTTCAGCCTCATGTTTAATAGTTTGTTTTTTCTTTTTTATATGGGGCTTATTGTGGGGCTCATGGTTAAAGATTTTTCTACCATTAATTTAGTTGATCTACTAAAAACGGTATACTTAAAAGGTAATCAACGAGTAATAATTACCACATGTGCAACTCTTAGTTAGAATGGAGCCCAAGGCACTATAATCCAGAATTATAATGCCAAGATCAAAGCAATATTGTCCGGAATAACATTGTCAAGTTTGCACGTTTCGCCCCATTGTATGCTTGGGTCGAAGGTCTGACCAACCATACTCGATTTAAGTCGTCCACTACAAAATTTGTAAATATATAGTCTCAGGTCTGACCCTACGATTATTATTACCTTATTTTTCAATTCACCTCTTAGAATAAAAAAACAAACTCAAATGATTTCGTACTTGGATGGCAAATGACTTAATAAAGGTATAATGATTTTGATAAAACAAGTGTACCAAAAAACATGTGTACAAGGAAGCATGCATACATCCTTGTAACGCTAACAATTGTAAAACAGTTTCTGCTTGTTTTAATTTCTATGTATCAAAAAGTCCCTTTTTTATAATCCACAAGTGATTTAAAATTAGGGTTAACACAAGTTAATTTACAATATCCAAGCATAAGTAAATTTTTACCACGGGATAAGATTAAAGATTAAATTCTCCAAGAGAAATAATCAAACCCTCGATAGATACCCACAAGGGATTTATTCCATCATTTAGCAAAATTATGACATACTTTAATATTGTTAAATCGTAGACGTAAAAATATTGTACTTGAGTTGTTCCGTTGCGAGATCCCTTTTAGGAACCACTAAACTCATGTGTTATAGAATATTGCAAGACAATAATTTTCATATGTATAGCATCTCGATCGAGCAAATTGTATATGTCAAGCAAATTGTATATGTCAAGTACATATACAATAAGCAAACAATAATCTATAAAAGATTATTATTACGACTGCTTTTAGTCCGTAATAATTTTTGAAAGCCACTTTTGCACATATATAAAAAACGACACACACACACACACACACACACACACACACACATATATATATATATATATATGCAAAACCATATCGAAACAATTAATCATGCTATTACAAGTAAACATTTATGCACATTGGGCAAGGCAATCACCAAAAAACATGTGTACAATACCTATGCACAGTAACTTGTATAATAAATTAACTTATAATAGAAAAACTAACTTATAGTATACTTTAACTTAGTTTAATAACTTAAAATATACCTTCATTTTTTTTCAAATACATATGCACATACTTGGACTAACTTATAGTATACCATTAGTATATGTAAGCACAGCCATGAACATATACGAAGTTACACTCTCTTAATACAATAAACAATACTATAAATTAACTTAGTACACTAACCTAGAATATACACGCCCAATATTTTGTACAATACATATGCACACATCTCTTAATACTCTAAATTATAGTATACATTAACTTAAAACACTAACCTACAACATACACGGCCCCAAATTTAGTTCAATACACATGCACACGTGCTCTCAGTACATTTCACTATAGTATACATCAACTTAGTACACTAAAGTAACACGCCCCCGTATTTGGTACAATACATATGATCACATTCCCTTCGTAAAATTAATTATACTATAAATTAACTTAACTTGATACACTAACTAATATGATACATTAACTAAGTAGACCAGCCTATTATATGCACGCCTCTAAATTAGACTACCTTGTATTTATCGAAGTGGTTATTTTCTATATCAATCAACACCAGTTTCGTATATCTCATTAATATCAAACCCTAAAACAGTCTTATTATCACCAGTAAAAAGAACACAATCAGTAGTTATCATCATTGGTACAAAAACACACCAATGGATTCCACACGTGAAATCAATGTTGAAGATCAATCCAATGTTCAGGTTGAGACAAACGAAACACCTACACATGATGTTCTTGAAACTGGAAACTTTGATGTCATTATTGAATATGAACATCATCATTCAGGTAATTAACATGTCTAATTTATTTATGTCATTATTGAATCAAAAAACTTTACCATAAATATTAGATAATCATTAAGTATTGAAAACCATCACAGCATGTTCATTGTAACCAAAAATCAACCCATATCATCAAAATTTTAGCCATTACATCCACCGACTAAAGCATACCCAAAACATAAGACAACATTTATTTAAAAAGTCTTACATAAATCACAAAACAAAAGACACAACTAATATTAGATGTTCATTCTCTCAAATTTATTTACTTCGCATTCAGTAGACCACGGACTTTTTTAAGATGTATGTTGCAATCTGATAGCATGATTTTGGCTGCGTACTTCACCCTAAAGCGGTTCTTGCGTCCCTCGACATCCAACCCACACTCAAACTTCTCACATGTATACTTTTTTTCGTGTGGGGCTTGTGAACCGT
Source organism: Tanacetum coccineum (assembly GCA_026074375.1). Taxonomy (NCBI): domain Eukaryota; kingdom Viridiplantae; phylum Streptophyta; class Magnoliopsida; order Asterales; family Asteraceae; genus Tanacetum; species Tanacetum coccineum. Next base: position 34,580 of record BQNB010048645.1, read on the forward strand.
CTAATCCAAGATTTACATAAGACATATCTCCCTAGTTTACCATAATGTCCCATGTAATTAAACGGAGTCTTAATCACGAACAACCAGACTCGCAGCAGCTTCTAGAAACAATAGACCACGAATCCCCAATCCCGAGAGTATGACTTTTTTTTAGCCGTTAATCGACATTCCTGAAAGTAAGAAAAGCAATGAGAATATTAAAAATACTTTTAAATTCTCTTTTGACCATGCGCCATAAAATCGCGTACATCCGCATAAAAGAGAGAGAGATAGTTGAGAGCATCATCAATCAGTAAACCTGTTGAAAATACCGCTGCAACAGCTACGGTTGAAAAGAAAGATGAAGAAGATCCATAATAAGACTATGAACAAAAACAAGGAGCAATGGGTCTCCTGCTTCAATCCTCGATGAAACTGGAAACTTCCGATGTAGGACTTCCATTCACTTTAAACAAGAAGCTTTAACCCGAATTTTAGATTTACCTTGAATCCCAGGGACCGCCATCTCGACCAAAACCATAAAGCATTAAGAACATCATTAGGTAGTACTCATCTATAGAATGTATGCTTTAGCAAAATCCCACCCTTAAAAAACATAGCCTGCTGATTTTTTATGTTTACAACCGAGCCAAAATCTCATTAATAATAATAAGATTATTATTACGACTGCTATTTGTCCGTAATAATTTTCGAAAGCCACTTTTCACATATATAAAAACGTCACATACACACGCACCACAACACACACACAACACACACACACCCCACACACAACACACACAATACATATATATATATTATATATATATATTATATATTGATATATATATATATATATATATATATTATAGTGGGATTTTCAATTTCAGAATCACTTTTAGTACAAACTTACAGATTTAACCCCACCACTTAATAAACTTATAATCACCCCCCACAAATACCAAATATGAGCCATTAGATCATTTAATCAATGGATGAGATGATTTGTGCCAATAGTGTAATTAATGTAATTAAAAGGAATGATAGGTAAAAATTTTAAAATGACTCAAGGGCATTAAGGGAATTTCGAATTTATTATTTTTCCCAAAACTGTCCCATATTTTTAGGACTTATTCAGTTAATTCAGTATTTCCCATTCGTATATCACAGCCTGTTTATCACATTTCACTATCATACCCTATATTTTACATGTGTACCACCTAATCCCAATATCCTAAATCGGATAATTTCTTCTAACCTTACAACACAATCTCCAACATCACACAAAATATATCATTGTTATAGTAGATCAAAAGATCTGAATCATTGTAGATCCAAGAAAATGATTCTCGGCTATCATAATTCTTCACTACTTTTTTCAATGAAGGTTTATGATTCGTTGATGAATAAAGTTAGTTCCCTCTCAAACCCCAACACACAAAGAAAAAAAAACTATTGTAGATCTATGAAGATCTATTGCGTATGAAACGTTGCAGCAACTTGTTAATGGTATTATTTTTCTAAATATGATATTAATGGTATTATTTTTCGAAATGGGTTTTATGGGTTTTGATTATATTTGTAATTATATCTTTTATCCGTTCTTAGTTGTTTGAATTTGATTCATTATTTTGAAATGGGTTTTATAAGCTCTTGGTTAAGGACGAATATCTGATTATTAGTTAATTATTCATTTTTTTCCGTGCTAGTCAGTGAAAGTAGGTATAATCTTCTCTTGTTTGGATTTGGTCATGATCAGCTTCATTTGTCTAAATTGGGCTAAAAAAGAATATCAAGAGTTAAGCTATGTGTCTTTATGTTAAGTATGCTGTATTGAAACTAAATACTTCCATCACAAACATAAAGTCTACTTTTGATTTTGAAGAGCCAATTAGTATTAACCCTTAAAGCCTTCTAAAAATGCTATTCTGCAAGTTCTCCATTTGTATGGGCACATGATTTATTCTTTAATTCATGATTGTTTTTTTGTTAATTTTGTTTAATTGTCACTAAATTGTAAAAACTTGAAATGATATCATCTCTTTTGGATTAAAATAATATCCATTAAACTAAAAAGAGGGTTGATTTTTTTAATTTATGTAAATCTCTTAATTGTGGTATCTGATGAAACAAAATAAAAATGCATCGATTGTGAACTATCTAAAAATTAACTTCCCTCAGTATGCGAGCTTCATGGCTCCACTAATGTCATCGGGTCGAGATATCTAAGAGTGAATTCTACTTAGTTAATTGTTTTGTAAATGTCACGAAGGTAAATGTTTCTTTGGTTTTTTTCTAATGTCTGAGTGACATCTTGTTGATCTTTGACGTGCAAGTGGTGGGCTTCATTTGTCGTTTGTGAATAGAGTTTAGGTTGATAAAAGATTGGGTTTCGGGTTTAAAAATGTTGCGGAGAATATCTTGTAATTGAATTGTATTTCATTTGGTTTAAAAATCTTTGATTTTTCTGACTACAATGCTATTTGTTTCAGGGAATCATTAATGGATGTACTTATGCTTTTTAGATGTGTGCACAAATGTTCTCGAAGCCGTGCATATATGTTCTCGAAACCGTGCATACATGTTCTCCAAGCCGTGCATATATGTTCTAGAAGCGTGCACACATGTTTTTAATCTCTTGCACATCTATATTGTAATTGAATTGTATTTCATTTGATATCAAAATTTGTGTATTGTATTTAGGTTTTTGCTTTGTTATAAATTTAGAGTTTAAATTTCTGTTTACATGTATATATTTATGTTTTTGGTTATAAATTTCAAAGATTAAAAAATGTAAACCATAAACATAAGTGCATTACCATTTAAAAAAAATAAGTTTGATGTCTAAACATTTCTACGGCAAAAAAACATATTTAAATTTACAATATTTTAAAATATAACAAATATTGCCACTTAATTTTCTGAAAATATAAAGTATAGATTTAAAAAAAATTAATTCTGAAAATTAAGAAAATAAAAAAACGTTTTTTAAATTAAAAAATTCAAAAAGAAAAATTAAAATGTGTTTTGACTATTATACCCTTTTGAATTAAGAAAAACATTTAATAATATACTAAATTCCTATTGGTCCAAAGTGGTTTTGTAGGTTCTGTATAAAAAAGTGGTTTTACATTGAATGCCCCCCCTTTATAATACTATATATATTTTTATACTATATATATATATATATATATATATGCAAAACCATATCGAAACAATTAATCATGCTATTACAAGTAAACATTTATGCACATAAATAACCAAAACCCGCCAAATAATTGGGCAAGGCAATCACCAAAAAACATGTGTACAACAAGCGTGATTACCCGCGCGTTGCTGCGGGTCGTTAATTTTTTTCGCGTAGTTGCGAGGCATTTTATTTTTTATTTTTTTTTATTTTTGTTTGGTTTTATTTTTTTTCAGCATTCATGTTTAATAGTTTGTTTTTCTTTTTCTTATAAAGGGCTTATTGTGGGGCTCTTGTTTAAAGATTTCTTTTTTTTGTTATACAATTTTTTTTAATATAATTTTTATGGACATGGTTTTTTTTTTATTGTAATTCTGTGTAGATTTATTTTTTCGGTCTCATTTTTAATAGTGAGGGTTAATTTTTGCGTTAAAATTTTTTTTTTATTCTTTTTATTTTTTTTTTTGCGGGTTTATTTTTTCAGTCTCATGTTTAATAGTTTGTTTTTTTATATATGGGTCATATGTATTGGTTGGGCTCATGTTCGCGGTCTGACCACTCTTACGAACCACATTTTTATTTTGTTTATCTAATATGTCAATATTTTTGAATTTTCTTTTTATTTTTTGTGACTCCGAGAGCGGTTTTTTTTTTAACATTGCCTAAAAAAAAAGTCAAATGGGTTTGCCAATTGGCAGAGCCCAAGCGGCCTGAGCACTGTAGAGTGTGGAACAAAACATTACGTCGGTTCTTATTCTAGCGAGGACATATTTTTTTTATTTTTGTGCGGTTTTATTTTTTCGGTTATGTTTAAAGTTTTTTTTTTTCTTATATTATGGGTGATGGGCTTTAAATGAGAATCGCGGTTAAAGCAGGTTGTTTTTTTATTGTATTTTGTGCGGGTTTTTTTCGGTCTCATGTTTAAATTGTGTAGGTTTATTTTTTTTGCGTTAAAATTTATTTTTATTCTGTTCTATTTTTTATTTGTGCGGGTTTATTTTTTCGGTTCATGTTTAAATAGTTTGTTTTTTTATATGAGCTCTATAGTGCCTATCATTGACATATTTTTATGGTAGGAGTCTCATGCCGCGAGTTTTTTTTAATAGTGCGGGTTAATTTTTGCTGTTAAGAATTTAATTTTTATTCTTTTTATTTTTTTATTGTGACGGATTGATTTTTCGCTCATGTTTAAAGTTGTTTTTTTTATATGGGATTTATTGTGTTGGCTCATGTCGCGAGTATTTTTTTATTGAATAAGTCAATATTTTTTTTAGTTTTTTTTTTCTATTTTATGCCGAGGGTTTTTTTTTACATTTCCTACAAAAAAAATAAAGGCTAACAGGGGGTTCAGCCCAAAATGGGAGCACAATATTTCGGGCACTGTAGCAACGCTGCCAAAAACGGCAGCGTTTTATCCCATTCATAATATATATGTATAATACCTATGCACAGTAACTTGTATAATAAATTAACTTATAATAGAAAAACTAACTTATAGTATACTTTAACTTAGTTTAATAACTTAAAATATACCTTCATTTTTTTTCAAATACATATGCACATACTTGGACTAACTTATAGTATACCATTTATTAGTATATGTAAGCACAGCCATGAACATATACGAAGTTACACTCTCTTAATACAATAAACAATACTATAAATTAAAACTTAGTGACACTAACTAGAATTTACTACGCCAATATTTTTGTACAATATAGATTGACACCATCTCTTAATACTCTAAATTATAGTATACATTAACTTAAAACACTAACCTACAACATACACGGCCCCAAATTTAGTTCAATACACATGCACACGTGCTCTCAGTACATTTCACTATAGTATACATCAACTTAGTACACTAAAGTAACACGCCCCCGTATTTGGTACAAATACCATTATGATCACATTCCCTTCGTAAAATTAATTATACTATAAATTAACTCAGTAACTTGATACACTAACTAATATGATACATTAACTAAGTAGACCAGCCTATTATATGCACGCCTCTAAATTAGACTACCTTGTATTTATCGAAGTGGTTATTTTCTATATCAATCAACACCAGTTTCGTATATCTCATTAATATCAAACCCTAAAACAGTCTTATTATCACCAGTAAAAAGAACACAATCAGTAGTTATCATCATTGGTACAAAAACACACCAATGGATTCCACACGTGAAATCAATGTTGAAGATCAATCCAATGTTCAGGTTGAGACAAACGAAACACCTACACATGATGTTCTTGAAACTGGAAACTTTGATGTCATTATTGAATATGAACATCATCATTCAGGTAATTAACATGTCTAATTTATTTATGTCATTATTGAATCAAAAAACTTTACCATAAATATTAGATAATCATTAAGTATTGAAAACCATCAACTCGCATGCTCATTGTAACCAAAAATCAACCCATATCATCAAAATTTTAGCCATTACATCCACCGACTAAAGCATACCCAAAACATAAGACAACATTTATTTAAAAAGTCTTACATAAATCATACCAAAACAAAAGACACAACTAATATTAGATGTTCATTCTCTCAAATTTATTTACTTCGCATTCAGTAGACCACGGACTTTTTTAAGATGTATGTTGCAATCTGATAGCATGATTTTGGCTGCGTACTTCACCCTAAAGCGGTTCTTGCGTCCCTCGACATCCAACCCACACTCAAACTTCTCACATGTATATCCCATGTAAGTTTCCATATGTTGCATGGCAGAAACTCCACAGTTTGCGGCTTTCGAATCAGTTTTGACATTTCATCCTCAAATGCTTAAGGTCGGTAGTAAAGATCTCGCTTGCTTTGCTATGTCCTACAAATGCCGAATACAGTCCAAAATCCGCATGCTTTTGTTAAAAAGACAAAATAATATATTGTTTTATTACATATATTATAGATATGTATACGTAATCAAATTTTTATAATTATGATGTTTAAACATACCACAATTGTAGCCAAGATGTAATCCTCAATCCTTGAAATCTTTTTTACCAGGTTTCGTAGGCTTCTTAGTAACAACTTTCTCACCCTTTTGCTATCAAGAATACACACATCACTAGTCTTTAGATTGAAAACCTCCAGAAAGAAATTGGTGTTCATCATTACTGGCTGGAATCAACCACCTGGTTTTAGCCCACGTATGAGATACCAAGGCGACTTTAAGCTAAATACACAAATATAATTACCAAATTACTTGATACAATTGAATTTTAACTTAATACTAGACAACCAATACTACTTTACAACAATTTCACATATGCAATTACCAGACAAACGAACTAGCATACACTTATTATTTTCAATTTTAACCCACTTGAAATTCTAGACAAACGCTACTATATATTCAACAAATGCACATATTTAAATATCAATATCAGTAATACTAAATAACTGAGTTAACAGATTAGTATTTGCCAAACAATCCTACCAAAGGAATCAAATACCATACAAAATAGGTTATTTATACATTTAACACACTTATTAACAAACAAACAATATAATTTAAGTAACAAATGCACATCTGTAATTACCGAAGAGCAAAAAAACTTGAATATTCATATATATTTACATACCAGCTCTACATCTTTAAAGTCCGCCCATCGTCTATCTTTCACAATTGCCTTCCGTATATAAGCTAACAGATTGATTTGGCATTGCGGAATTCTTGTGTTTGTGTCACAAACGTAATGTATAAACAACAGTCGTAAATGAAATATATATGTATTTCAAAATTCTCAGATTATACTACTTTAATTGAACACGATTAACACCACAAACGTTGGAAAGAACGCTCTTAATGGCCAAGACACGCTTTGCAAATGTTCGTTGAATTATTCTCCCCAAGCATACAAAATATTATCTTCCACAGCCATGGTTTGTCCCAAGCTCTTCAACATCCCTCTGTTTTACTAGTGTCCGTTCCTTGTCTCGGATAAGATTTCACTACCATGGAAAAAAATTATGTTACAAAAACACACATGCATCGCAATTCTAAACAACCAAACAAAACAAACTTACAAGGGATCTCCAATCATTTGAAACAAATGTTTTGTCACTTTATGTTCCTCGCCACTAAGCACACCATCAAATTTCACAGCTCTCGACAAGAAAGGTGATTTCATATGCGAAGTTATTTGTGTTGCCCTTTTTCCTTTTCTTTTACGTGCAACATTTTTGCTAGATAACAGTGCACAAACACTAACAGGCATTGCGTTAATTGGTTGTATCACATTTGTAGATACTTGTGTTCTGCCTACGCAGTTGAACTTGTCAAAATCTTGTGTTAAACCCAAGCTAAAACTTGGAATTTCTTGTATATTTACCTCCTTATCCTTGAGCGCTGAAGCTATCACCCGCTCAGCTGTTCCTCAGCTAGTGTAAGAGAACCAAAAGCATATTCAGTAGAGTCAAAACCAACCAACTGTAACCCATCACTTATGTTTTTTTTTTGTACCTTATCAAATTGAGGCGAATTAAAAGTCACATCCTTGTGTAATTCTGTCACATCTTTCGTATTTCTCATACTTACACATAGGGGTGTCAGTAGGGTCGGGTTGACCCGACCCAAACCCGAACCCGATAAGGCTTATCGGGTCGGGTTAGATCGGGTTAAAACTAACAAAATTGATATAGGTTTTGTTTTTTGATTGATTATATTTTCTTGTGTTTTCAATACAAAAGGGAGC
>BQNB010048646.1:0-42461 GCA_026074375.1 Tanacetum coccineum
AGTGACTGTCAAAGACTCGAAATAGTAGCAGAAGCAAAATTGCAGATGGATTACAGCTCTAAGACACAAATTTCATATTATCAATTTAATATAGCCCTTATATGGTTACCCGAACTGAACTAAAACTTACCTGTATACCGATCCAAAAGATGACAGATACAGTAGCCCATCTAAGCAACCCAGAAACTATTAAGTCTAAACGGTTTCTGCTGATGTATTCCTAATATACATTGACATGGTTGCTCGAAGCGGGAAGCATAACGGGGTAACTAGATGCTACTGCTTAAAAGGTTATACCGGTAATTAGATATGAGCAACGTTATTTAATTTATAAACTCAAAGCATAGGTCCTTAAACAATAATTTTTAAAAGCACAATCCTTTTATGTGTAATTGCTGTTACCTCATTAAGCGACTTACCAGGATTTCACCGCACCTTAAACTACATAACACACAAAGACCACTACGTCAAGAATTACATGTTACACGTAAAGACATCCTAATTGAAAAAACAGTAACTAACTAACTATATTTAATTCTATCAGTAACTTCACAAAGAAACATGTCCTGAACCATAGAGCACTCCAGATTCCATAATATTGAACCTAACCGCAAGCTACATGGTTACATCTTACAATCATAAACAGACTGACATTTATACAACTATAAGTAATCCAGGCCACAAAGGTATGGTGAGCTTCTGGCAATTTAAGAAAACAATTATGATATCCGATTTCAAACAAGTGATTATGAATTAATTAACACAATAAGTAATCCATAGCAAAAATCATTCATACTCTTATGCCAATTATTGGTATGTGTTTTACTTCATCGGATATCGCAAAGTTAATCATATTCGTCATATATTGTGATTACAGACCTTACAAATTCGGCACTAAAAATATACAATTCTACCTAGTACTTTGACAATGAAGTGAATCCCAAAACTATAAGGCACTCAAGATTTCAAGATCTTATAAGATTTAATCAGATATCTGTCTTAACCTTCATATACCTAATAAAAATCTAACATCCTAACTCGAAATCACTAATGATCTTATGCGCAAACAAATGTTTAGATATTGAATACAGTTCACAAATTTGACATTACATGTCACTAATTAACTCAAATTCATCAAGTTATGTATGCATCTCTTAACATCAGTAAAGTACACTTAATAGAAAAAAGCCCCGAAAGCGTAAAAAGTATCTTATAGAGTATGATTTAAGCCTAAGACCATCTAATTACTTTCTACATTTCTAAACAATAATCAGCTCACATAACTTCCTATATACGGAGAAACTATATGCAAACTTCTAAACATTGTATAACCGTGAATTGCTTCACATAACATTGTTCTACATATTAGCAAACTATTAATAACCATGACTCATCTAATAATAACCATGACTCATCTACATATTGATTTTGTCTATAGCTGATTGAACGTCTAAATTGTTGTTGATGGCGATGTATAATCTATTGAAATAAGAATCTATTGCTTCGCTAACTTTTGCTATATACCGTGTTAATATGACTAAAAGACTCGCCCTCCCAAAGTAACCAAAACAGAGAAAATCACATCCGTTTAGCACACATGCGACATTACTTATTATATATATAATCATAGCAATTGAAAAAAACACTATTCACGCTAACAACTGCTCATGGCCCAGCTTAATGAGACTAACCCAACCCAGTTTCAACAACCCTATACATTCGACCCATTTTTTCTTTTTCCTTATCAGCTCATTCCATCACCGATTACCCCAGTATTAGCTCGATCATTCTAGAGCTACCCTCGTAATTCATCCGCATAACAAACCTCACATACGCAACTTGCGTTGTGGGTTTTCAGTAATGATGGATTATGGTGCAAAACCACAAAATCTATTGGTGTTAATTTTGTGGATAATGATTAATTCGTGCGGTGTATCTGCCGTCTTTTGGATTGGCAGTGGGATATGTAGGAGGTTGATCCTTATTCCGAGTTGTGAGTTTACCAACCCTATCAATTTTTTTGGTTACTTTTTTGTTTTTTTTGGGGGTTTGAAATTTTAGTGTTTGCTTATTTTAAGAATTTTACAAATAAGCAACTCATGACTTTTTTGCTTTGATTCTCTTATATTATACCGGTCTTAAATTGATGTTAGGAATTGTGTCAAGAACCATAGCTTCTATGGACCATAAGCATATAAAATAAGCAATCACTAGCTTTGGGGTGTAATTATTTCTATTTTTTTGTTGCCTTTATATGGTCTTTTAAGTCTGATATGTGGCTATAAGTTTTGTGTTTCCAGATGTTTGAGAAACGCGATTAGTTTCACACATCAAAAGGTGTGGTTTAGCTACAGGCGTTTGATGTGATATAAAAATACATTTGCGTATAAGCTATTCTCATAAGCTTTGGTTGCTGTTCGAGCATTGGGGGGTATTTGACCCGTATCTTGGCTGGGCAACCAGGATGGTATTTAAATAAATGCAACCGATGTTTTCAGCCACGTGTATTGCGTATACATGTTTTTGACAGATAAGCCTTTGTGCAATAACGTTTTCTCACTATTCCAAAATCCATTTAAGGTTACATTTTAGTTTGAGGCATAGCAGGTGTGCCAACCTGTGATTTAGTGACTTTTACTCTATTGCAACGTTATTGCTGTGTGACAGTTTTTTTTGTCAGTATTGGATATGGTTGTTGGTGTACACTTGAATATGGTGAAATGTTTCAAGGCTTCATACTTCACGCATCGGTAGGGTAAACGATCGGGTTTGTAACCATGCCAGATGTATCGCCTTATATGAAATTTCAACCTGTTTACTATAGAGCATGTAGGAAAATGCCACAAGCCTGCTTCTTTTTTGTTTGAGCTTACTTTGGCCAGTTTCATTGGCCTGTATCATTTAGTATATGTGTCATTTTCAAAGGAAAGTCATGTTTATCTAAATCAAAAGTATCATTCTTTGCGCATTGGCATGGTAAACCGTTGGGTTTCTAACGATGCCGGATGTATAGCGCAAACATTTCGACAGAACGAATTTTGTTGTTTGCAGCCTTTGCAAATGTGTTCCATCATTCGAATTCCATTACCGTTACACTTATTTGAGGTTGTAACAAATTTAAATCCCCTGTGACTATTGTGGGTAAGTATCTTACTGTGCATACGTTGGCTGCAACCCAATTCCAACGGAAAGTTGGTTAATGTGGCAACTTAAACATAGTCACAGGATCATCATAGCACAGGTTTAAAGAAGGATTGTGGTCTGCAAAGCCATGCCATATGTGAGCCTTTCAACTTTGTGGAAATGGAAGGATGGCTGAGAGCAAGAATTGATCGCCTCAGCAACCTCCACAGGCACACACCGGTCATGGGTTAACGCAAGGCCGGTTTATTTTGGTCTCATGTTAAATGTCATATTGATACATGGAAAAAGGGTATGTGTAATAGGCATGACGTAGTTTTTTTGTGTTTACTATGTGTGGTCAATTGAGACCCGTATCTTGGTTAGGCAATCACACTAACAGTGCGATTGTAGCCACGGCGGGCGTGTGGTCCCGCTACTGTATTTGTAAACCTAAGCCTCATATGTTATTATTATACATACCCTTATTCACGGATGACTACCGAAAGCCCTTTATGGAATTCATGGTCAATTTGTTTTTGCAACTTGCGTTGCCATTTCACAAAAAGAGATGATGTTCACCTGAGTTCAATGTAGGTATGCGGTTTTGTTTAAGCTTGGGATTGACACGTTTAAACTCTTATTTGCTTAATCTTGGGATTCACATTTGATCGCCTACTTTAACATTTTTTTTGCGTTTCAGGAAAAGCAAACAAGACTTGAATAACGTCCGCGTCTAAATGTATGGTGGGTTTCTATTGTTAGGAATCCAGGTAAACCTGTTGTCGGTATCGAACCTGTTCCAAACTTTGAAATAATTTTTAATCTTGATATGTGTCTTTGTATTTCGGCTTTAGCTCATATTGGAAAGTTGATTTCTTTAAAAGCTCATGATGTAAAAAGAGCAAATACAAGGTCTTTATTCTATTATTGATGATATGCTATCCCAACTATGTTGAACCAATGAATTTTATATCCAACACTAATCTGTTTACTAATATGTTTTCTTTATTCTGTAATATGCTATGAGAACAAAGATATGATATGTAAATGTGGGCCGTCTTCTATGGTACAGGAAGATTAATGAGATTGACAAAACAATGGATGAAATAACATCAAGACAATGTCGAACTTGCAAATGCTCCTAGTACGGTAAAACCCAATAAATAGATTTCTTTTTCCAAATTCCTTTAAGAGGACCAGGGTTGTCTTTACCTTTTCCTAAAACATTTGTTCTATATCTCTACAATCGAGGAAAAGTAGCTTCTTCTCATCCTTGAAGTGTGGTCGCAAGCACTCCGCGCTCTATTGTACCAATCAAACAACTTTTCTTTTTACGATACGGTGGATTTCTTAAACAGATCTTCGGTTGCCCATATATATTGTTTTCTACAATGTCGCAAGCAAAACTAGTGGGTTGCAATCTTAACAAATAGGGACATTTGCCTTTTTCCTTTTGTAGAGTCTAATGTAAATTTCGTATGCTGGAAAATCACTAATGGTGCAAAAATAATCATGGCTCGTAGCATTGAAATAAGTTTTGAATAAGCATCATTTTACATCTTTTACGCCCGGTTCCCAAGCTTGATCAAGTCATCGAATTACAAGGTTTTCCAAATACTACATCAATGTCATTCCCGGGTTGTTTAGGGCCTTAAAATTAACAATATGACATCATGGATTTATTTTTCGTTTATAAATAAAGCACAAGGTGGGAGATTGTAGTTGCATATAGAACGCTCGCCAAAGTGCTGCTGAATACTACTCATGTTTCCAAATGGATTATAATCGTCTGAACTAAGTCCTAGCCGTATATTTCTAATATCCCCTCCAAATTCTTCAAATGAGTTATCAATATTTCTCCATTAAAGAGAATCGGCTACATGTCTCATTTTCCCATCTTTTTTACGCTCCTCGGCATGCCAACGTAATAATTTCGCCTCCTTGGCATCTGCATATAATCGCTCGAGTCTTGGTATGATTGGAAAATACCATAATAATTTAGCAGGAGGGCCATTTTTTGTCTCCTCGCCGTTAGGTCCGTTATGTTTTATTTGAACATACCTTAATGTTTTACATACCTTGCACGCATGTAGATCTTTGTTACCGCCTCTATATAACAAACATGCATCTATTCTTTCAATTTCCAAATCCATTGGGCACATTAGTTTTTTTGCTTGGTATGTTGAAATTGGCAATTGATTGTCGTCAGGGAGCATTCCTTGATGCAGAAACTCTATTAGAGTTGTGAAACTTATATCGCTCCAACCAAATGATGCTTTTATCTTTAACAACTTTATCACCGCAGAAAGTATGGTAAGTTTGGTACAACCTCCAAACAAAGCTTTCTCGGCGGCAACAAATAATTTTTCAAATTTAGCATGCTCCTTTTGAGCAACATCATCATCCATGTCATCTAACATGTCATTCAAATCACGACGATCATTATTAATTGGCAAATCATCATCCATATTACGTTCAGACGTGCTACCAACAACTCTTTTTCACCATGAAAATCCCAACAAGTGTACCCTCTCGTGAACCCATCTCTTATTAGATGGCTTTTAACTTCATTAGCATTCACATACATTACACTATTTCTACATTTTTTACAAGGACAAAAATGTTCATATGTTCCATTTCATCACCCGATACATCCCTAGATCTTTAGGAATATCAGACATTTCTCCATGTATTCGGGGGTAGGTCGTTTTATATTGTACATCCATGTGTAATGATCCATATATAATATTAGGAGATAGATAATAAGATGCTATCATTTTTTTTCTAAAATAACACTCGATCCCCTTAACTCTTTAAATATACGTATAAACGCATACTCGTTGGAGTATGGGAAAAATACTATTGATTTTATTTCTAAAACAACACTCGATCTTAAAATAAGCATTCACATCCTAAATAAAATAACATGTTCTAAAAGTAGTTCTAAACCGGGACAATCCAAGATCAACCTCAAATATGTTAATATTTAACGGGGGATAAACTATATATTCATAGATGTTTGGAAATATTACCTTACTTCAAGGATCATAAGTTAAGGTAGCTTACAAATAATTTATTCGACATTAATGATTTCCGCAAATGAGCCTACACATATGAAAGAAGATTCAAAGAAAATATATTAGCTTATAAGAGTAATGTATAAAAGTAAATAATAATTTGATAAATAAGATGTATTAAATACCTTTGAAAGTTGTATTTGGAAGTTTAAGATGGCATTGAATGATGTTTTTGGTTAGAAGGAATTTGTTGTGTGTTTAAGATGCATTGAATGAGGTGAATGATGTTTTTGTTGTTAAATTCGAACAGGGGCCTGGTGTGCAACAGTCATATTTTTCTAGTTAAATCGAGACCGTTTTTTATGAAAATAACCGGTCTCTATTAAGACCAGTCTCTATTAGTGATTAACCGATCTCATTTCATATTTCCTAGACCGGTTCTCCAACCAAAACTAACGCGGATCTCCATTTATATACTTTTCATTTCAAGATCCGCGTTGTTTTTCAAAAAACCTGTACACCGAACTATTTTAGGGGGTTGAATTTCTTATTTCCAGTTTTTTTGGTTTTAGGTCTCCATAAAGGGGTCTGGATGCTTGTTTATGTAGTAGTGTTATTATGAGGCTGTGATGAATTTCAAGAGGTTCGTTAAGGCTGTGATCATCCACGTCTTGGCGAGGCAAACCATTAGGTTTGCAGCCATGGCGGATGTATCCGCTTTTTTCGATCTAAACCTATCTGAGCCTCATAGGCACTAACAATTGACAGAATAGATATATGAGTTCATTAGGCGATCGACACGACGTCGCTTTCATTGGCCTATTTTTTCGGCTGCTTTTATTGGCATGCTGTATGTGTGCCTTTCAACTTTGTTCTGCAGTTAAGAAACAAACATATAATCGGCATGGCTGCAACCACAATCCAACGAAAGTTGGTTCCTGTGGCAACATAACATAGTCACAGGATCATCATAGCCAGGTAAAGAAGATTGTGGTTGCAGCCATGCCATATGTGAGCCTTTCAACTTTGTGGAAATGGAAGGATGGCTGAGAGCAAGAATTGATCGCCTCAGCAACCTCCACATGCACACACCGGTCATGGTTAACGCAAGGCAGGTTTATTACGTCTTTGTTAAAATGTCATATTGATACGTGGAAAAAGGGTATGTGTAATAGGCAATGACGATAGTTTTGTGTTTACTATGCGTGGTCAATTGAGACCCGTATCTTGGTTAGGCAATCACACTAACAGTGCGATTGTAGCCACGGCGGGCGTGTGGTCCCGCTACTGTATTTGTAAACCTGAGCCTCATATGTTATTATTATACATACCCTTATTCACGGATGACTACCGAAAGCCCTTTATGGAATTCATGGTCAATTTGTTTTTGCAACTTGCGTTGCCATTTCACAAAAAGAGATGATGTTCACCTGAGTTCAATGTAGGTATGTGGTTTTGCTTAAGCTTGGGATTGACACATTTAAACTCTTATTTGCTTAAGCTTGGGATTCACATTTGATCGCCTACTTTAACATTTTTTCTACGTTTCAGGAAAAGCAAACAAGACTTGAATAACGTCCGCGGCTGAATGTATGGTGTGTTTCTATTGTTAGGAATCCAGGTAAACCTGTTGTCGGTATCGAACCTGTTCCAAACTTTGAAATAATTTTTAATCTTGATATGTGTCTTTGTATTTCGGCTTTAGCTCATATTGGAGAGTCGGTTTCTTTAAAAGCTCATGATGTAAAAAGTAGTTATATGTCGACTTAGTACTTTTGTTTTGTTTGAATAAACTTAAAAATAACGATTCACACGGGGACTGGTATTTGTATATCCTAATATTCTGTGAGGAATGCACATGCAAGTCTTATCAAAGTCCGTTTGTCAACTATGTTGAACCAATGAATTTTATATCCAACACTAATCTGTTTACTAATATGTTTTCTTTATTCTGTAATATGCTATGAGAACAAAGATATGATATGTAAATGTAGGCCGTCTTCTATGGTACAGGAAGATTAATGAGATTGACAAAACAATGGATGAAATAACATCAAGACAATGTCGAACTTGCAAATCCTCCTAGTACGGTAAAACCCAAAAAATAGATTTCTTTTTCCAAATTCCTTTAAGAGGACCAGGGTTGTCTTTACCTTTTCCTAAAACAATGTTTATATCTCTAACTCGAGAAAACGTAGCTTCTCCATCCAGAGGTGGTCGCAACACTCCGCGCTCTATTGTACCATCAAACAACTCTTTCTTTTTACGATACGGTTGATTTCTTAAAAGAGATCTTCGGTGTCCCATATATATTGTTTTCCTACAATGTCGCAACCAAACTGAGTGGGTGCAATCTTCACAAACAGGACATGCCTTTTTCCCTTTTGTAGAGTATCCTGATAAATTGTCGTACGCTGGAAAATCACTGATGGTGCAAAAAATCATGGCTCGTAGCGTGAAATAATTTTTCGAATAAGCATCATACACTTTTACTCCCGGTTCCCAAAGCTTTATCAAGTCATCAATTAAAGGTTTCAAATACACGTCAATGTCATTCCCGGGTTGTTTAGGGCCTTGTATTAACAATGACATCATGATGTATTTTCGTTTCATACATAACCACGGTGGGAGATTGTAGTTGCATAAAAGAACTGGCCAAGTGCTGTGAGAAGTACTCATGTTTCCGAACGGATTAAATCCGTCTGAACTAAGTCCTAGCCGTATATTTCTAATATCCCCTCCAAATTCTTTAAATGAGTTATCAATATTTCTCCATTGAAGAGAATCGGCTACATGTCTCATTTTTCCATCTTTTTTACGCTCTTCGGCATGCCAACGTAATAATTTTGCCTCCTTGGCATCTGCATATAATCGCTCGAGTCTTGGTATGATTGGAAAATACCATAATAACTTAGTAGGGTGGCCATTTTTTGTCACATCACCGTTAGGTCCTTTATGTTTTATTTACACACACCTCGATGTTTTACATACCTTGCACGCATGTAGATCTTTGTCATCGCCTCTATACAACATACAATCATTTGGACATGCATCAATTCTTTAATTTCCAAATCCATTGGGCACATTAGTTTTTTTGCTTGGTATGTTGAAATGGGTAATGCGTTGTCATCGGGGAGCATTTCTTTATGCAAAAACTCTAATAGAGTTGTGAAACTTATATCACTCGAACCAAATGATGCTTTTATCTTGAACAACTTGATCACCGCAGAAAGTATGGTAAGTTTCGTACAACCGTCAAACAAAGCTTTCTCGGCGGCAAGAAATAATTTTTCAAATTTAGCATGCTCCTTTTGAGCAACATCATCATCCAAGTCATCTAACATGTTATTCAAATCATGACGATCATTATTAATTGGCAAATCATCATCCATATTACATTCAGACGTGCTACCAATCACTCTTTTTTCACCATGAAAATCCCAACAAGTGTACCTGTCAGGATTAAAAATGTGGTGTCTATATGGTAATCACACTAGTTTAGGCTTAAGTTAAAACACAAGGACTAAAAGTGTAGTTAGTCCAAAATGTCCTTGTGTTTAGCCTATAAATACTCCCCTCTAATAAATATTAGAGGGTGAAGCTCATAATTGTAATTTCCATTTTCCTTTTTCCTTTTAATAAAAAACCTTTGAAAATAATGAAAACATACTTTGAGTTTCCCCGACCTCCCGAGATCGTGAATCGAGAAACCTCACAAGTGGTATCAGAGCTGTACAGGTGGTTTGTGATGTTTTACAGCTTATTATGATCAGCTTATTTAGAGCTTATTACAACAGATTCAGTCCATATTCAGTTCAGCAGCTTATTCAGCTTATTTCTGCTTATTCAGTCCAGTTATAGTTATTTTGTCCAATTCTGATTTGCTTGGTTTGATTAGTAGAGATTGTTTAGTTTAGCAGTATTACATCAGATTACTTGTACTTTTTCATTATGTTTAATATGATCGAGTTTGGCTGCTTACGGTTTTATCGTAAGATTTGATCAAACTTGATCAGATTCGATCATACGATGTGCTACAACTGCTGATTATACATTTTCAGAACTGGTTAAACATCAAACTCGGAAGTAATAGCAGATTTATCATTTTGGGAAGTCAAACTCAGTATTGACTTTTGGTCAACGGTCAAACTCAAAAATATAACTGCTTATTCCGAAAATGAGTTTCGAAATTGTTTTTATCAAGAATTAAGAGAGGAAGAACAGATCTGTACCAAACTCTATGCCAAACCGAATCTGCTATATCAGATCTACAATCTCGATATTGAAATTGAGTCAACCGTGTTAACTCAGTGTAAACTCGGTAATAACCAAGTGATATCACTTTCATACTTAACGAAAATGGAAAATCGAGACTATTGAAACAAACATCAACTTCCATCAATTACAACATCAAACTGCTATATCCAACTCAGCCAATACAACAAATCCAAACTAAACCTACAATATTCCATCTCCATCACATCAACTGACTCAAAACCGAATGAAAACAAAATGAACCATACAAGATCTCAGTTATCTCTTTGTGTTTAACAACAAAGTTGTGACCTTTACAAAGATCAAAATAACACAAAAGAATTTCATCATCGATCTTTCACAAATAAAACCTTACCCGAGACCCTGAAAGGATCTTGAAGCCAAAACGATCTTGAATCTTTATTCTTGTGGTTCTTTCGTGGGTCTATGCACACCGAAAAAGGATGAAGAAAAAGAAAGACAGAGGATTCATTGGTTTGTGTATATGAGAAAGATTCGTTGTGGTTGTTGCGTTTGGTTAAACAAAAACGTATTTTATTTTTGGGATGTCATTCAAAGATTAGCAAAAGTTGGGTTGAGTTTATCCTTGACCTTGACATATGATTAGTTGTGTTGAAAAACATGTCGTTTCATTTATGATCTGAGATGGAGAGATAAGGCTGTGTACAAAAGTTAGAGAGAGGCGGATGAATATTTGGTTTAGGGTTATGTTGTGGTGTGTATATCTAACCTGACTTACAATCGAGTATATATCAAAAATTAATATTGGCTTGAATATTACTACTGTAATGGGTTGAGACTAGTTTTTTGGCTTATCAAAATTGATGTGGCTTGTTGGATTTAACCGAAAGTTACATGGGCTAGACATGGTAAAAACGATGTTGATCTGATAAGTTAAATAGATTGGGCTACGAGCTTTAAACAAATGGGCTGGACTATAATGGCTAACAACGCAAAAACAAAAAACATCACTTATTGCTTAAAAACGATCCGTATCAAAGATTCATGAAAACCGTTCAAAAGGCTAGTCTCGAGATTTAATCGCACTAATTGATTACAGGGATGATTCGTTATCATTTAATTGAAGTTGAAGTGGAATTTCACGGGTGCGTGTACTTATCATATCTTAAAAGTCGGGGTTGGTTGGATGATGACTTTTAAAGATAACTTGTTCGAGCTTATAACCGGTGTTGATGAAAACTTGTCAAATCTAGCAATGTATGATCTATAAACGCAGAAGTTGGTGCTCAATGCGCATATTTGCTATCACTTAAAGGAGTTATGTTGTAGTGCTCAGTGTCTCACATAGTTGAGGATTTGTCAAGAGACATATGTCTACTTATACTTCAAGGAATTACGTTGTAGTATTCAGTGTAAGTTTGGAGTCTCGTAGATAGCACATGACATAAGTCACAAGTTTGTGGTATTCTACTTCAGCATCAAGTTTGTGATACTGCATTCTCTCCATCAGTAATCATTACAAAGAGCCGACAGAATCTGAGGTTGGACAAGTGACTTGACACATGATTTTTCTATCGAATATTTGGGCGTACACAGATTATGATTTTTTTGATGGTCATTAAATGCAATCAGGGGGAAGAAAGGTGTACTTGTGATATTCCCTTTCATACTCTTTTGACTATCATCTTTTTTGGTTGAATATTTTGATAGACTGCATCGATCAGGGGGAAGAAATGTGTGAAGTCTGTGCATGTTCCCCTGAATGGATTGGCTACTAATCCACAATGAAGAAGTCATATTTGCTGCTAAGTGTGGTTTACTTCTTCTTCTACAAATTCCGATGCGAGCTTAAACCACTATAGTTAGAAGATTTGTCAACTACATCAAAGTTTCATTTTTCTTCGAATGGCTGTCTGTTTGGGGGGAGGCAGTTGAACTGCTTAAAGACATACAGTATGAACTGGGGGAAGTCAACTCAGTTTATACATATTACATTGTATTCCCTACAAGTGAAGAACTGATTTAAGTTGAAGTACATGTTGAAGACAAAGCAAGCTGCATATATCTTTAGCTATTTGTACTTGTAGGATACATTGTAAGCAATTCCATATGTCACCACATTAGGAGAAGATTGTTAGGATTAAAAATGTGGTGTCTATATGGTAATTACACTAGTTTAGGCTTAAGTTAAAACACAAGGACTAAAAGTGTAATTAGTCCAAAGTGTCCTTGTGTTTAGCCAATAAATACTCCCCTCTAATCAACATTAGAGGGTGAAGCTCATAATTGTAATTTCCATTTTCCTTTTTCCTTTTAATAAAAAACCTTTGAAAATAATAAAAAACCTTTTTCGTGAATCAAGAAACCTCACAGTACCCTCTCGTGAACCCATCTCTTATTAGATGGCTTTTAACTTCCTTAGCGTTCACATATAATACACCATTTCTACATTTTTTACAAGGACAAAAAATTTCATCTTTTCCACTCCTCACCCGATCATCCTCAGCAACTTTAATGAAATCAGACAAATTTTCCATGTATTCGGGGGTAGCTTGCTTTATATTGTACATCCATGTGTAACGATCCATATATAATATAATTAGGAGATATATAAGATGCTCTCATTTTTTTCTTTCTAAAATAACACTTGATCCCCTTAACTCTTCAGATATACGTATAAACGCATACTCGTAGTGGTATGGGGAAAATGCTATCAATTTTATTTCTAAAACAACACTCGATCTTAAAATAAGCATTCACATCCTAAATGAAGTAAAGTGTTCTAAAACTAGTCCCAAACTATATATTCCAAGATCAACCTCTAATAGGTTAATATTGGACGGGTGTTAATTAAACTATATATTCATAGATGTTTGGAAATAATACCTTACTTCAACGATCATAAGTCAAGGTAGCCTACAAATAATTTGTCCGACATTAATGATTTCCGCAAATGAGCCTACACATATGAAAGAAGATCAAAGAAAAAAAATTAGCTTATAAGAGTAATGTATAAAAGTAAATAATAATTTGATAAATAAGATGTATTTAATACCTTTGAAAGTTGTATTTAGAAGCTTAAGATGGCATTGAATGATGTTTTTGGTTAGAAGGATTGTGTGTTGTGTGTTTAAGATGCATTGAATGAGGTGAATGAGGTTTTTGGTGTTAATTTCGTACAGCAGCATGCTGGAGACAACGGCTATATTTTTTTGTTGAATAGAGACCAGTTTTTATGAAAATAACCGGTCTCGATTAATAAATATATCCAGACCTCTTTTCTGCTTTTTAACCGGTCTAATTTCAGTTTTCCTAGACCGGTTATCCAAAACCTAACCGGTCTATTATATATTTTCCTTTCAAGACCGGTTGTTTTTTTTAAACCCGGTCTGGATTATTTTAGGGGGGTGAATTTCTTACTTCTAGACCTGTTTTTTTGGTTTTAGGTCTCCATAAAAGGGTCTGGATGCTTGTTTTTGTATATATATATATATATATAATTTTTATAGTAGGGATCCTGGTAAGGGATTAAAGTATAATGAGAAGATATGAGAAGGATTTCTAGCCACATTTTTTATATATTATATAGTGCAAAACCCGCCCGATGGGCGGGTATGACTTGTGATCTTTGTTTTCATTTATCTGTTTTGGTAATTATATGTTTTTGAATAATTTTTTGTACCATACATATCTCTTACTTGATGATTATAAACGAATTATAAAGGTACGTAATTATTTATTGAATGAATTACAAACGTAGATGTGAGTCCCAATGAATAGATCTTCTTAGCTTGTTAAAGCCTTAGTTACTTGGATAAATCCAAACTAATATGTGAGAAACTTTGATTATGAATTACTACAAGTTATGCTAAGAATCTAATTGTAATACTAAATAAGAAAATGTAACAAACATTGAAGATAGATTGATTGCAAAATTATGCCTAGGTTACCGAATAGTAAATATGAATTGATATGTGTTTGCATTTGTGTTAAAATTGATGTCTCTGCACTATGCCGTAAGGTTCCTTTTATACCACTAGGAAACCCTAATAGGCTTGTACAAAACGCGTCAAGTGATATGCTATCTAATCCTATTTAATCATGCATATCTACTTAAGCAGTACTTATAAACTATATAACTAACAGTATCTAACTATACTAGCAGTACTAAAATGTACTGGTAGTACTTAACTATTATAACTAACAGTACTAACATACTTAGTCTATATTCTTTATCTTCAATAGCAGTACTAAGTCCATCAGCAGTTATAAATTGTAGAGCTCTTAATTCCCAACATTCTCCCTAAACTTGTGATTTTATCACCAAATCATCAAATTCTTGAATTATAGCTTTTTCGACTCTCGAGCGGATTCTTCCAAACATTCTTCTACTTCTGTACTTGTGACCTTATAAACCTTAAAAGTTCAAATGCCATCTCATTTTCATGATCAACCTCTAGTTTTCTGCTTAACATCTTTGATAGCATTTCTTGAGTAAGTATGTGAATGGCAATTCTATTATCCATCAACAAAATATGAATTCTACATGAATCAAATAGTCTCCAGCTTATCAAATTGTATTTATGTTGATGCCTCCAGACTTCATCTTCTTCATCAGGTTGAAATAAGATCTTCAGATCTCCCCATAACATAGTCATATCCTTCTGGTCTTTGATGTAGCATGCCTTTCTTCTACTAGCTGTGTAGACCATCACATCTGTTGTCATGTAACACCCCATTTTAATCGTTATCTGCGGATAGGGTCATTTGGTGCTACGTCATAATATAACAAATCAAGATAGAAAAAACGACTCGAAAAGAGACGTTTTTAAATTACATTTATTCGATATAAAAGTTTAGTCATAGGTTCCCCAATTTGTTTCATATTTCATACTACATTATTGCACATCATCTATCGAATAACTTTTTTTTAATGGGCCTTCAAAACATTTAGTTTTCATACAGCGGACAAACCAAAATCTCATCGTCGAATTACCATCAAGGGACTCGAGATAAAACATGCTAAATGTAAACAATAATGTTGAGTGATCATAGAGTTTATATCTATATAAACAATAAAATTTTCTGAACACAAATGTATCATTTCTCAATTCATCAGAATATAACGATGTGGCCAAACTAAGTTATATCGGGGATTATTTATACGTCTCATGCATGAACGTTTACCATCGAATTAGGTGGGGTTCGTTCCCAACAAGGTATGCCTACTTATACACCCTCGCTATGGGAGTGATATTATTCTTCTATACAAGCCTCCGTTTTATAGTGTCATATCCCGCCACTTGACGATAGCCAGTCGTCACGGATTGGAGGTGGCAGCCTCCAAATAGTACTATTTCATGTATAAGCGTCTACCATTTCCCGGTAGTTAACAATTCATGATTTCCGCAGGTCTTTTATCTAGCGAGTTAAGCTAACTTATAATAATAATCGAGGCAACTAGCATACAATCTCCCTTGTGTTCTATTTTAAAAACAAGCATGTTATCTCCCTCGCGGGTTTATAAAACAATTAAAGTGTAAAAAAATGAGAGGCTATGAACTCACTTAGTGATGTCGGGGCGGAGAAGATCAATGAAATAAAAACACTTCGGAAGTTAAGTAGGCGCGTCAATCAACCAAGACCTATACAAATTGTAACGGGTCTTAGGTTTCTAGTCGATAAAAATTAACGAAAACTCATAAATTAAATAAGTATATGTATACATGTAGTTTATATGATGATCATGCCCTTGCAACATATTTATTTCACACTTAGAGTTTTCTAGGTTTTTAGCTTGTTTTATTATTAGCCCACTTACTCATATTATTCAATTTAGTCCAAAAAGCCCAATAGGCCCATTAAGCAAGCCCATTAAGTTATTAAGTTGATATTATCACTCAAAGACCAGGTCCTAGCCCAATAGTTAGGTCAAAGTGGATTGGGCCTAAAGCTAGTCTATGGAGGCCAATTTGTTACATTGGGCCTAGTGGCCCAATAAGGCCTTATGGCTCATTTAAGCTTACATATGACTCTTGTTATAATTTTTCGGGTTCTCGAGGTCGGGACACTTTTATTATCAGTATGTTAGCCTTTTAAAACTCCCAAGAAGTGGGTCCTACCACCTCGGGTTTTAGTTACAAAAATCGCTTTACATAGTATAGTGTTCGGGTAGTAGTAAATTTTGTATACTTTTATGTTTACAAAAATAGTCATAATTTATAAACCGTAAATGATATGATTGATATATTTATATCCTTAGTTTCATATTTAAGTGTACTTTTACGATCCAAAACATTTTTGAACTTAGTTTTTTTACATTTCATGCACATTTACTACAAATGGTCAAGGTTACAAATTCGGACTGAAATCTCACTTTTACCATTTTTAACGCCATTTTCAAACCGTCAATAGTTGGTTGACCATCCAATTGATTCAAAACCTACATGATTTTATCTACGGTTCATAGTTTTAACTTTTTAACCAACTCAGTCCATAAATGTGACTTTGTATACCATCTGTACAGCAAAGTCAGAATCCACTTAGTTTCGGTGGTTTTGATCATATCTCATCAATATTCACTTTCCCTAAAGGGATAAACACAAAAAAACCAACAAAAATATAAAAAAAAATTTATTCAATTTGCCCCGTGGTCCACAAAAGGATTATCTACAACCTAATGTACTGAAATCCAACCTCAAACATGTATAAATTTATAAAACCTACTGTTCTTTATAGCCTATAAATTTTATGATCATTTTGCTTATTTTAATGGTCATTTTAGTAGTTTAACCTAGCTTCATGCACACTATCAACCCATTCAATCTTGATCCTCATTGTATCATAACAAGTACATATACATGGGGAAATCAAAATAAAATGATACAAAAAACTTATGAAAGTTTTAACACAATAAAATATGATTGATGATGATCTAATGATAAAAGAAATATACAAGACTTCAACTTCAAGCTTGATTCTCCACCCATATTTATTCTTGATCACCCATTTTTTTACCCGGAATAAACTTGATAAAATGCTTGTACAAAATCAACCCAAAATGTATGTAAAACCCTTCTTGAAAACCCTTTTTAATCACCTCCAAACTATAGTAACCATACTAGAAATCTCTTTAGCTAGTGTGTATTTTTGTGATCTTGAAAAATTGTATGATAATGGTGTTTGGTGGTTCTAGCTCCACGCACTGGGAGGAGGAGGAAAAAGAGGAGGCGACTTTTGTACCAAGATTCTGAGAAATCGTATTTGACATTGTGGTTTTTCGATGGAAGATTACATGCAATACCAATGACATGTGTCTTAGGACACAAAGTTCATATCATGCGGGAGGGCGGGGGCGCGGCGTGGGGGCGGGTGGGCACTTGGTGTGAAAATGTGGATCCCTTGTGCCACCCATATGGGTGTGCATGAGGGAGTAGTATTTGTTAAGTTTTGGGTAAAATGTTAAGATAGGTAGGTAGTTTTGAGGCAATCAGTATTAAACTATAAAACATAACAGAGTTAAGGCGGGAACCACGAAGTAAATAGAACAAAGTAAAAAATTATTTCTAATAATTGGATACTTTTCTGAAAAATCTTAAATTACGTACGGTACAAGACGAATAATAAATATAAACATTGCTCGTAAAGATTTTACGTAAAACACGAAAAATGCACGTAATATGAAAGAAAATAAAAACGAATGTAATAAAATTATTTCTATGACGTTTTGAAAATATAAGCGTCGACGCTTAACGTAAAAATTAGCCGGTTCTTTGTAAACGCCACGTAAATTACAAGTGTAAGCCCTAATTTCTTCCCGGTTAGCCGTGAGTTCATATCTCAACATAAAAATGAAAATTATAATTAATACTCGAGGATAAAATAACGACCTGAAATTGACGGATTGTCACAATCAAAATCAACAAGCATCTCTCTGAAAATCTTGTAATTCTTTGAACCTCCATCTGCTCTGATGATTTGATAATACATAAAGTTTTCTGTCAGAACATAAGTCTTCTAATCAACTATTGGATACTTAATATATAACACCCCCAAAATCAGGTCGCAGCGGAAAGGTAACAATAGGGTGCTACGTCAAAGTACAAAAATCAAGATATATAAAACGACCTTAAATGAACGTTAAAAATAAGTTTCATTCGATGTCATTACAAAAGATCAGAGTTTTCACGTTAGGTCCCATAGTTTTGTTAAAAAGACATTAAGATTTTATAAGACAAAAGTTTCATTGAATTTAAGAAATCAGAATCCCTCTAATAGATATCTGTCACGGCTCCCATCCAAGCTTATACCTCAGCACCTGAGATTAAAACATGCTAAAACGTCAACAAAATTGTTGAGTGAATTCATAGGTTTATCAAGAAATAGCGTGGACCACAAGATTTAGTATAGCAGACTCTGAAACACATCGATAGTCCATACACTTTTTATTATGCTCTAAGCTCATGACAACGAACCTTAACGTAAATAAACTGAAAAAAATAAAACAAAAAACCAGTACTCACGGTTGTGCCCCAACACGGATACAGATGTTTGGGGCTACAAAACATCCTATGATTTTCTCACTATAGATGTATGCCCACACAGTCCTACAAATTTCTTCAAATGTTAAATGCGTCAATGGTCAACTAGAAACCACAGCCCAGACGGGGATGGTCAGTCCCGATAGATCTATCCTCAACACTGGCGTATACCCAGCAGGTATTTAACGGTTCTGATAAAAAGGGGACTTAAATGGCAACGATAATTGGCAATAATATTAATTAGAAATTATCATTACAGTTTTGAAGAAACACTTGTGTCCAAAGAATCCATGCATGTAATTCCCCTGTATTTATAAGCAAGTTAGTAGAAAAAGGGGCTACAAATCACTTGAGTGAATGGTAATCAACAAGTATTCACAATAGAAAATGCGTCACGCTTACGATCGAATGCAACCTAATCCAATATAGGTCGTATAAGTACTAAACACTTTGATTATTTATAGGTCGTATAGCTCATCATACTATCGTTCGGGCTATCATAATTAAGAGGTCATGTAGTGACGTATGAGGAGCTAGGACACTTTAAATCGTAAATCCAACAACTCGTCGATACGCCACCCCGAAGAGGCCTCATTATGGAACTCCCTAGTAATATAGTACTTTGATTAACTAATACCACATATAATTCTATATAGCTACATCACCATCTAATCGTTTTAGTGAAATCATATTTATAAAGTAAAAACGTTTATAAGTATACTTTAGTAAAACTGGCATAACTTTCTCGTTTTAAGTCCGTTTCTTTCGTTTCTTATGTCCACGCCTTCGTATTAAGACGAGTTATCAAAATATAACATTTTCAAAATTTGGACCTACTGGTGAACAGTAACTTTTACTGTTCACACCAGACCTTAATTTAAAAATTATCGTTTTAGTTGTCGAAAACTCGTAAATGTCGTAACTTATTCGTTTTAACTCCGTTTTTAGCGATTCTTTCGAGCACGTCTTCGTATTTAATAGTTTTATCGATTTATTGATGTTTTAAAAATATAAGTTTCTGTGGTGAATAGTAACTTTTTATAAAAATTATTTTATAAAAGTTTAATTAACGTATAACTTAAAATTAGCGTATCTCCTTCGTTATAAATCGGTTTTTCGAGTTCTTTACATGCCCACGATCCTTGTGACATGTAGTATTTTATAAAAATATAAAATAAATACTTTAATTTCGTATTTCAAACAGCCCCTAAAATAATTTTTGATAAAAATGTGTTTAAAATCGTTTTTATGAGAAGAATAAGAAGGATTTCTAGCCACATATTTTATATATACACACTAGTTGCAAAACCCGCCCGATGGGCGGGTATGACTTGTGATCTTTGTTTTCATTTATCTGTTTTGGTAATTATTGGTTTTTGAATAATTTTTTGTACCGTACATATCTCTTACTTGATGATTATAAACGAATTATAAAGGTACAGAATTATTTATTGAATGAATTACAAACGTAGATGTGAGTCCCAATGAATAGATCTTCTTAGCTTGTTAAAGCTTAGTTAACTTGGATAATCCAAACTAACAATGTGAGAAACTATGATTATGAATACTACAAGTTATGCGGAATCTAACTTGTAATACTAAGAAGAACAATGTAAACAAAACTTTGAATATATATTGATTGCAAATATTCTGCCTAGGTTACAGAATAGCTAACTATGAATTGATATGTGTTTGCTGTTAAAATTGATGTCTCTAACTATGCCGTAGGGTTCCTTTTATACACTAAGGAAACCCTAATGGGCTTACAAAACGCGTCAAGTGATCATGCATATTTATTCCTAATATAACTCATGCATATCACTTAAGCATTACTAACTATATAACTAACAGTACTAACTATATTGGCAGTACTAACAATGTACTGGTAGTACTAACTATTATAACTAACAGTACTAACATACTTAGTCTATATTCTTTAATCTTCAATAGCAGTACTAAGTCCATCAGCAGTATAAACTTATAGATCTCTTAATTCCCAACAATCCTCCCCTAAACTTGTGATTTATCACCAAATCATCAAGTTTCTTGAATTATAGCTTTTTGACTCTGAGAGGATTCTTCCAAACATTCTTCTACTTCTGTACTTGTGATCTTATAAACCTTAGAAGTTTAAATGCCATGTCATTTTCATGATTAACCTCTAGTTTTCTGCTTAACATCTTTGATAGCATTTCTTGAGTAAGTGGATACTTCTTCTCTATCATCATGTGAATGGCAATTCTATTGTCCATCAACAAAATATGAATTCCACATGAATCAAATAGTCTCCAGCTTATCAATTTGTATTCATGTTGATGCCTCCAGACTTCATCTTCTTTATCAGGTTGAAATAAGATCTTCAGATCTCCCCATAACATCAAGTCATATCCTTCTGGTCTTGATGTTGCATACCTTTCTTCTACTAGTATGTGTAGATCCATTACATCATATCTGTCCAAATCATCAAGCATCTCACTGAAAATCTTGTAATTCTTTGAACCTCCATCTGCTCTGATGATTTGATAATACATAAAGTTTTCTGTCAGAACATGAGTCTTCCAATCAACTATTGGATACTTAATACCCAAAGATTCAATTTCCATAGCAAATTCTTCTCTTGGAACCAAATCCAAATAGGCTTTAAGTTCTTCCTTCTCCTTATCATATTTTGTCTTCTGTCTTTTGGCACCTTCTTTACTTTGCTTTTCTCCTGCTCTTTTCCTAGAAAGTGTTTTCTTCCTATTTCCTTCAGTTTTCTTAGAACTTTCTTGTTGAAGATCAAAGCCTGGCCTCTTCATAACTTCCTTTTCAATTTCAGAATCTTTAGATACAAAAGCCTAATTTTGATCCCACACTCTTTCAATATAGGCCTAATATCTTCATAGCTCATTCCATTGAAGTGACTCATCTTGTATCCTCCCTGATTCTTCAAATATGTATACATGTTCTTTCTCACTTCAGCTTTTGAGAAAGGTCTATTCTGAACTGCATGATACCTTAACACATCAGGATCATTCCAATTAATAACTTTTTCCCTTTCATCTGTCTACTTTGCTTCTTGAGGTATTCTTTCTTCATCAGCAATCCATTGAGCTTCAACTTGTTTTGCATATATTTCATCCTGCAGGATCTGTGCTTGCTCTTCCTCATAAAAGATTTTAGCAAATTCCTCATCAAGACTTATCTGTATCATCTATTTCTTCTTGATTTTCTTTGGAGGCTTAGATTCTTGCATAATAGCTTTACCTTTTGCTGCACTCCTTTTGATATTCAGCAATGTTTCAGCAAGAGTTCTATCATCATCATCATGTTCACTCTCCGTCCTATGCTCAGCTGTATCATGTGACTTCCCTAGCTCTCTGCTTTTGACTAAGTTGACATTCTCATCTTTATCAATTTCATCAATCATCCTCCCCTATTTGAGAGAATCCTCAGCATCCAAACTTGGTCCTTCATCCTCTGAGGAGTCAATAACTGCTCATCTTCTCTTGTGCTTGAGCTGTTTCTCCAATTTCTTTACCTTTTTAGTGATAGTGATAAGGGCTTTGTTGTAGACAGCTTTGGTGCTTGCAAGTTCATCCTCCAATGAAGTAACTTTATCTGACAATTTTATACAAAGATTTATCAATTCCAAAAGTTTCATACTACCCTCCCCACTTCGAGATGTGTTACCTTCTCTGAGAGGTGGTTCATTGGGCAAGTTAGATACCCTTTCAGGCCTCCAATAAGGCCTTATGGCTCATTTAAGCTTATATATGACTCTTGTTATAATTTTTCGGGTTCTCGAGGTCGGGACACTTTTATTATCAGTATGTTAGCCTTTTAAAACTCCCAAGAAGTGAGTCCTACCACCTCGGGTTTTAGTTACAAAAATCGCTTTACATAGTTAGTGTTCGGGTAGTAGTAAATTTTGTATACTTTTATGTTTACAAAAATAGTCATAATTTATCAACCGTAAATGATATGATTGATATATTTATATCCTTAGTTTCATATTTAAGTGTACTTTTACGATCCAAAACATTTTTGAACTTAGTTTTTTTACATTTCATGCACATTTACTACAAATGGTCAAGGTTACAAATTCGGACTGAAATCTCACTTTTACCATTTTTAACGCCATTTTCAAACCGTCAATAGTTGGTTGACCATCCAATTGATTCAAAACCTACATGATTTTATCTACGGTTCATAGTTTTAACTTTTTAACCAACTCAGTCCATAAATGTGACTTTGTATACCATCTGTACAGCAAAGTCAGAATCCACTTAGTTTCGGTGGTTTTGATCATATCTCATCAATATTCACTTTCCCTAAAGGGATAAACACAAAAAAACCAACAAAAATATAAAAAAAAATTTATTCAATTTGCCCCGTGGTCCACAAAAGGATTATCTACAACCTAATGTACTGAAATCCAACCTCAAACATGTATAAATTTATAAAACCTACTGTTCTTTATAGCCTATAAATTTTATGATCATTTTGCTTATTTTAATGGTCATTTTAGTAGTTTAACCTAGCTTCATGCACACTATCAACCCATTCAATCTTGATCCTCATTGTATCATAACAAGTACATATACATGGGGAAATCAAAATAAAATGATACAAAAAACTTATGAAAGTTTTAACACAATAAAATATGATTGATGATGATCTAATGATAAAAGAAATATACAAGACTTCAACTTCAAGCTTGATTCTCCACCCATATTTATTCTTGATCACCCATTTTTTTACCCGGAATAAACTTGATAAAATGCTTGTACAAAATCAACCCAAAATGTATGTAAAACCCTTCTTGAAAACCCTTTTTAATCACCTCCAAACTATAGTAACCATACTAGAAATCTCTTTAGCTAGTGTGTATTTTTGTGATCTTGAAAAATTGTATGATAATGGTGTTTGGTGGTTCTAGCTCCACGCACTGGGAGGAGGAGGAAAAAGAGGAGGCGACTTTTGTACCAAGATTCTGAGAAATCGTATTTGACATTGTGGTTTTTCGATGGAAGATTACATGCAATACCAATGACATGTGTCTTAGGACACAAAGTTCATATCATGCGGGAGGGCGGGGGCGCGGCGTGGGGGCGGGTGGGCACTTGGTGTGAAAATGTGGATCCCTTGTGCCACCCATATGGGTGTGCATGAGGGAGTAGTATTTGTTAAGTTTTGGGTAAAATGTTAAGATAGGTAGGTAGTTTTGAGGCAATCAGTATTAAACTATAAAACATAACAGAGTTAAGGCGGGAACCACGAAGTAAATAGAACAAAGTAAAAAATTATTTCTAATAATTGGATACTTTTCTGAAAAATCTTAAATTACGTACGGTACTAGACGAATAATAATTATAAACATTGCTCGTAAAGATTTTACGTAAAATACGAAAAATGCACATAATATGAAAGAAAATAAAAACGAATGTAATAAAATTATTTCTATGGCGTTTTGAAAATATAAGCGTCGATGCTTAACGTAAAAATTTGCCGGTTCTTTGTAAACGTCACGTAAATTACAAGTGCAAGCCCTAATTTCTTCCCGGTTAGCCGTGAGTTCATATCTCAACATAAAAATGAAAATTATAATTAATACTCGAGGATAAAATAACGACCTGAAATTGACGGATTGTCACAATCAAAATCAACAAGCATCTCTCTGAAAATCTTGTATTGTAATTCTTTGAACCTCCTATCTGCTCTGGATGATTTGATAATACATAAGTTTTCGTCAGAAACATAAGTCTTTCTAATCAACTATTGGATACTTATATATATAACACCCCCAAAATCATCTGGCGCAGCGGAAAAGGTAACAATAGGGTGCTACGTCAAAGTAACAATAAATCAAGATATATAAAAACGACCTTAAAATGAAACGTTTTTACATAAGTTTCATTCGATGTCATTACAAAAGATCAGAGTTTTCACGTTAGGTCCCATAGTTTTGTTAAAAAGACATTAAGATTTTATAAGACAAAAGTTTCATTGAATTTAAGAAATCAGAATCCCTCTAATAGATATCTGTCACGGCTCCCATCCAAGCTTATACCTCAGCACCTGAGATTAAAACAAGCTAAAACGTCAACAAAATTGTTGAGTGAATTCATAGGTTTATCAAGAAATAGCGTGGACCACAAGATTTAGTATAGCAGACTCTGAAACACATCGATAGTCCATACACTTTTTATTATGCTCTAAGCTCATGACAACGAACCTTAACGTAAATAAACTGAAAAAAATAAAACAAAAAACCAGTCGAAGCCTTAACTAGATTTGTGCCCCAATCAGAATATAGGATGCTTGCCAACAACCTAACACCTCTCAATGTTAAATGCACCTTGATCAAACTAGTGACCCAAGGAAAGGTGGGGATTGTCAGTCCCGATAGATCTATCCACAACACTCGCGCTTACTACAATAGCAATTAACGGTTCATGATAAATAGGGACTTCACGGCAATAAGGTAACTTAGCAATAATATTCAGGCAGTAATCTGGATAGCATACACTTTGTAAACACTTTGAAAACACTTAGAAAAACACTTGTGTCCAATAGTAAAACAAGCAATGTAATTCACCCCGTAGATTTTGTAAAACAATCACGTAGTAAAAAGGGGGCTATGAACTCACCTCGAGTGAATGGTAATCAACAAGTATTCACAATAGAAAAATGCGTCACGAAGGAATCCGAAGGCAACCTAATCCAATATAGGTCGTATAAGTACTAAACACTTTGATTATTTATAGGTCGTATAGCTCATCATACTATCGTTCGGGCTATCATAATTAAGAGGTCATGTAGTGACGTATGAGGAGCTAGGACACTTTAAATCGTAAATCCAACAACTCGTCGATACGCCACCCCGAAGAGGCCTCATTATGAAACTCCCTAGTAATATAGTACTTTGATTAACTAATACCACATATAATTCTATATAGCTACATCACCATCTAATCGTTTTAGTGAAATTATATTTATAAAGTAAAAACGTTTATAAGTATACTTTAGTAAAACTGGCGTAACTTTCTGGTTTTTAGTCCGTTTCTTTTGTTTCTTACGTCCACGCCTTCGTATTAAGACTAGTTATCAAAATATAACATTTTCAAAATTTGGACCTACTGGTGAACAGTAACTTTTACTGTTCACCAGACCTTAATTTAAAAATTATCGTTTTAGTTGTCGAAAACTCGTAAATGTCGTATCTTATTCGTTATTGCTCCGTTTTTAGCGATTCTTTCGAGCAGGTCTTTGTTTTTAAAAGCTCTATCATGTAAATGATGCTTTCATAAATAAAAGTCCCTGATGCACAGTAACTTTTTATAAAATTTATTTTATAAAAGTTTAATTAACGTATAACTTAAAATTAGCGTATCTCCTTCGTTATAAATCAGTTTTTCGAGTTCTTTACATGCCCACGATCCTTGTGACATGTAGTATTTTATAAAAATATAAAATAAATACTTTAATTTCGTATTTCAAACAGCCCCTAAAATAATTTTTGATAAAAATGTGTTTAAAATCGTTTTTATAACTTTTTAGTTTAACCACTTTGTTACAAGTCCATTACAACCCTTAATATCACATGTCTTATGTACTTAGGGTTCCTAATTCATTCTTTGTCCATATATTATCCAAGAAACACAAGATCCATAAGTTTAAATACTTATTTGTCCATAACTTTATATAAGTATACTTGAAAGTTAACTTGTTTATATATACTTTTCATATATAAACCATACTTGTACATTACTTACACATCCATTATAACATAATGTTAAGATCCATATATCATATGACAAAGTGTACCAAATCATAAACAAGTGTAAAAATCTATTTTTACAAGTTATTAATTTCCCTAGATGGTGATTAACTACATACCCATTATATACATATAAAATCATAAATGTAAAGAGTTTAAGGTTTCTAAGTAACCTTAATATGATGTATGGTGATAACCAACAAGATCTAAACCCTTGTTTAGATGACAAACCCAAGCTTGAAACTCTTGAAAACCCTAACTTTTCCAAAGAAAACCTAAATTTCTTTTCTTGCTTCAACACTTGTAAATGCCTAACCAAACCTTCTAACATTCTTAGGTTATCTTAGATATGATGTAAAAACACTTAGAAATGTGGATAATAAAATTTATATGGATGGTTTGTGGTGGCTTAATTGAGTCGTGGCTATGGTAGAAGAAAAAGGGAGAGATTGTTTTGATTTACACTTTGGAAATGAGAGTGTATGTGTTATTTAGCTAGTTCTTTTCCTTATAAACTTTAAGGACTTGGTTCATATCAAGACTAAGTGCATAAAAGACATCATGAGGGCTTTAAGGAAGTCTTGGTCAAGACTTGGAGACTAAGGGTATTTGGTACATGAAAGTCTTGCAAAAATATCTAGATGTTCCCTAATAGTTGAGAACATCCCATGAAAACATGGAGAAATGTTTTCTATGATATTTTCTTTGCATCTTTGTGTCCAAATCCGGCTATGTATGCATATGTATGATATATTTTTGTGATTTTTGAGTATTGGGTATAAAAGTGGGTATTTGTTGAAGCGTACAAAAGTTTTGGTGCTTCCGGGTATGCCTAAATGTATTTTATTGCGAAACGTAAACGTTTTACGCAACCGATAAAAATAAAATATAATAAGTGAATTATTACTTTAGTAATAATAATATAATGATTGCTTGATGTAAACTTTAATTTGTTTGGTGCCCGTTTACGTTGAATGATAATTTTTTTACGCGATTTAGCTAAATGTTGAAAATTAAAAGTGATCGTGTAAAAGTTTAAAATAAATTGTGGGATATTTATTGACATAAAAAGGTGTGAAAATGTGAATTGTTACAACTTTCTTCCCCATCTCTTCATAAAATAAAAACTACCATGAATCTCAATCATCCCAAAACTGTATACGTTATTCACAAGACTCAACTTAGCAACCATGTACTCAAGCAAAAATTAATTAGGTTTATAAAAATAATGTACTAAAAGCGAGTACATACAAGGAAGGCTAAGGCGATTTGGGTGTAAAAATGGGTTAAGGGTGTAAACAATGCTCTTCATTAACAATCTGGAATCCACCAGAAAATTACGAGAACCGTAAAAAAGATAAGCTCGGAGGGGTGTACTATTGGTATCTTGTACTAAAAATGAGTGCAAAGCAAGGGTGTGGGGATAGTTATATGATCGAGGAGACCATCATAACAAATACAGGTTTAAAATAGGGTTTATCCTAGTGCCTCTTATTATTTAGCAAAGCCTAATCACACAAGTGCGATCTCACTAACGGTCTAGGGATGAATCACAAAAACAAGTTATAGAATTTAATACACTACCGGTATACTCTCATATAATTTTAGCCAATACCAATGCTTCAGAAAAGGTAACAAATCACACATGCACGATCAAATCCATGAACGCGACACATGCCATTGTTTAGTCCTTAACTCGAGAAAGCTATATGATGACATCAAATAAAGTTTATTTTATAGCATTATTTGTCCCATGTAATTGACCCATTTTGTATAATTATTGCAAAAAAATGTTACTTAATTGTTTGTATTTTAAAATTACAGTAATTATGGAGTACTTGGTGAAACTTGACTAAAAGGCACACATTCTGGAGCTTAAACGAAGATATTTTGAAGATTACTGTTCTGACAACCAATACGCCATATCCATCAAGGAAGATACGACGTATCTGTGCCTGCACTCACCAAAGACCACGAAGTAAACATAATCAATACGCCATATCCAGAGAAGACCAATACGCCATATTGGAGATATAGTATTTGAATATTCTGGAAGATATCAAACGTGGTCCCAACTCCAAGAAACCCCAATACGCCGTATCCAAGATATTGGATACGCCGTATCGAACCGACTCCAGACCCTATAAATAGAAAACTCAAAAACAAGTTTTAAGTATGCTAAATTAAATTCTCGATACCTAAACCACAAAAGTCGATTTTCAGAAGAGAAAAAGAGCATAAGAGGTCTTGCAACCTACCTGAACAGAATTCCCCTATGTAAATAAGCCACCCAGACCACCTCAGAGCTAGTTCTTAGGAGAAACTGGCCTGATGATGTTTCCTTTTTTAGGTCTAGCAAAGTTACTCACTGCCCTGTCTCGCTTCTAAGCTAGAAGCAAAAGTGGTAGCCCTTACCATCCATTATGCATCCTCCTTGAATGATGTCCTCCCCATCTACAATACTTGAATGGAAACATCGGACTGAGGTATCCTAATGCCCATTCTTCTTGTTCTTGTCCTGGTTTTCCTATAGGTGTTGGAGATATTTTGGAGTTGTGGAGATGTTTATCAATGAGAGTGGGATGTTGTGGTTTCACCTGGGCTTGATGACCTCACTCCTGACCATTTGGTCCATGAACCAGCATAGAACAAATAGAGGTATATGAACCCCGTGAAAAAAGGTCTATTTTCATGTTGCTAAAAAGTTTTTGTGTTAAAGAAGAGCAACATATGTTTTCTTGGTGTTGTTAAGAAGCCTTTTCTTTTTTATTCAAAAATGATATTGTATAAATTGAGGTTTTACATTAAATTTTTTGTCTTACTATCCACATTTTTCACCATACCATCGAAAAATTAGCTTTGAAAACTTAAAAGTCCCAGTTTGTAGCTAAACAAATAATTGCAGTTGCAATATTACTAGAAAAAATTTTCCAGGAAGTTTTCCTTAGGACTTATACAATGTAAGATGGTATGGATCAAAAATCTCCATTGGGGTGAAAATTTACCTTTAGGAAAAGTAAGTTTATCATCATTAGAAACATACCCCATTAGGTGATTGTATCAAAACTTTTATAATAAGGCAAAGAACAAATTACAATCAGCATCTGCTATTTGGAGGATGTCTCCTAAACAGATAGCTTCATATAATAGCAATTGTTTGCCCATCAACTATGACAAATAGCTGTTGTTCTCCATTTATTGACTGTTTCGAAAGTAGCAGTCTACCAAAACTGTTCAATTAGAGAAGCATAGATAGTAGGATTAGCAGTCAAAGCATACCTGATATGGCTACCAGCAAGAAACTTTACTATATGATGAAATTCCTCACTCCCAGTTAACTATTGAAAGAAAAAAAGGGCCCAAAATATATGTATTGTTTAATCACAATAATTCCAAATTTGCCATTAAAGATGGTGTGTGAAAGTAAAGCTTTAATAAAGTTATGAGGTATTTATGTCGAAATTAAAAAAAATGTAACACCCCCAAATTTCACTACAGCAGAAGACTGGATTTTGGATGGTGACTTCATGGTGTGAAGAGGACTTGATACGAGAGATAGACCTCTACAGCCGAATATACCAATGGCAGACTCCTTATATTTCTATGAGATAGAACACATGAGAAAAACATTGCTAGAGTGTCACATAAAGTTGGTGAGATTCATAGGTTTTGAAGTTTGGTAATAGTGAGAACCACAAGATTATAACCATAATCATGAAATATTAGTAAGTCCTACAATCACAATGAAAAACATTACTATTGTCGTAAGCTCACGACACTGAAGCGTTAACATGTATCATCGTAGATAAGCCCATGCAGATGTTCAACCCGCGACATCCGTAACTGACTCAAATGAATAGTTGTTTGTTTGTGTTTGCTTTGACTAATGTCAGTCCAAGATAAAAAACAATGGGATGTCATCCCTATAGATCTATCCATAACATTCGCGCTTACGAGTAATTAACGGTTCATGATAAATTGGGCAATATAGCAAGTTGGGTTGAATAGGGACTTAGACCCAATAGTAAATCAAATAATGTACTTGTGTTCAACTGTTAAAGATAAGCAATGTTTTCACCCCAAAAGTTGATTTAAAACAGTAAAGTAGGGGCTATAAAAACTCACCTTATCAGTTAATCGTCTAGAATTGATAATGGATCAATGCACTTCAAGTAGTGATTCAGTCAAACACCTAAGTAATTATGACAAATCTGAGTTTACATTCTAAGGACTTAATGTATGATATGAATTATTCAAATGATTCATCTAATGACATGGTCGTTTTATGAGGGTAACGAGTTATGTTTTCAAATGTTGATTAAACCGTTGGACTCAGGGATGGTACACTACTTCCAACTTATAAGTATATATACATAAATTAATAAAATCATGCGTCGTAACTATTTAACAAGTTCATGCGATTCATTTCTTAGGAAGATAAAATCATTATTTGTAAGTTACTAAGTTTATATATTTTCTTATCACGTCTATTTATTTATACCGTAGTCGTCAATTAATTCGTAGAATTATCAGTTTTATATATCGCGGTTCGTTCGACTCGTTTAAATAATTTATAAAAATTATTTATTTACATCTAACACCCTTAAGTTTCAAAGTAGCAGATTTTAGTCCCTCTATTTTCTAAATTAAGTAAATTACACAATTAACCCTTAAGTGTTCGGGTTATCTCTTTTAATCCCTTAATCTTTTCCAAAATGGTATTGTATCCAATATTTAACTTTTATATTCCAAATGTTACGCTTTAAATCTTATAACTTTTACGTTTAAAACCCGAATAAGTTTTTAAAATATTTTTTTAGTGTCAAATAAATTATATAGACCGCGTTAGGTTCATTTACTCGTTTAAAAGTTCGATTTCGTGTCACTAATCTAGTATTAAATCAAAAGAATGTTTGTTATATTTTCCACATATCGAATTGACTTGTTTCGCAAACAGTTGTCGAACCCTTTTGGGTCTCGGCAAGGGACGACCCACAAACTCGAAAACATGCAAGTTTTAACACTCCTAATGTCTAAGTTTTTGAAATTGGAGAATTTCATGCATTATTGCTCTTTGTAAATACATGAACCGACCCCCTGGTCTGCCACCCTTTCTTTTGTTTTTTCTGCCAACCAATAGTGAGGTTAGTAACCACTGTTGTGGTCTTCTTTTTCCCATGATAATGCCACCCTACATCATTTTTAATAACCCATTCCATTAAACTAGCATGATCCGATCAATATATACAGCCACAGTGTAAACGATGTTGAGGACACAAGACGATTTTTACTTCCTGAGCTTGCTTAACAGCAGCTGTTGTGGCCACACCCTTTATGGTGTATAAGCCTGCATATTAATGTGTCTAGTGATGCCAATTAGAGTCAAGTAAATATATAGTTCTCTATAAACCAAACGAGCACACCCTTGCTCGGATTCACTACAGGGCTGCGACGTTCCAACAGTGATCTAACGGCTCGCTGTTGATTCGTCCGCATGCTAGTTGGTGCTATAGTCCAGGTACATGCACCAAGGTCGATCGCTATCATAATAGCCGGTTGCAAATAACGTGTAACCTATCGCTCATTCATCCCTAGTGAACCAACGTTTACTGTATTTAATCTTCTAGACTGCACTGTTGAGGATTCTTCCAAACATTCTTCTACTTCTGTACTTGTGACCTTATAAACCTTAGAAGTTCAAATGCCATCTCATTTTCATGATCAACCTCTAGTTTTCTGCTTAACATCTTTGATAGCATTTCTTGAGTAAGTGGATACTTCTTCTCTATCATCATGTGAATGGCAATTCCATTGTCCATCAACAAAATATGAATTCCACATGAATCAAATAGTCTCCAGCTTATCAAATTGTATTCATGTTGATGCCTCCAGACTTCATCTTCTTCATCAGGTTGAAATAAGATCTTCAGATCTCCCCATAACATCAAGTCATATCCTTCTGGTCTTGATGTTGCATACCTTTCTTCTACTAGTCTGTGTAGATCCATTACATCCTGTCTGTCAAAATCATCAAGCATCTCACTGAAAATCTTGTAATTCTTTGAACCTCCATCTGCTCTGATGATTTGATAATACATAAAGTTTTCTGTCAGAACATGAGTCTTCCAATCAACTATTGGATACTTAGTACCCAAAGATTCAATTTCCATAGCAAATTCTTCTCTTGGAACCAGATCCAAATAGGCTTTAAGTTCTTCCTTCTCCTTCTCATATTCTGTCTTCTGTCTTTTGGCACCTTCTTTACTTTGCTTTTCTCCTGCTCTTTTCCTAGCAAGTGTTTTCTTCCTACTTCCTCCAGTTTTCTTAGAACTTTCTTGTTGAAGATCAAATCCTGGCCTCTTCATAACTTCCTTTTCAATTTCAGAATCTTTAGGTACAAAAGCTTGATTTTGATCCCGCACTCTTTCAAATATAGGCCTAATATCTTCATAGCTCATTCCCTTGAAGTAACTCATCTTGTATCCTCCCTGATTCTTTAAATATGTACACATGTTCTTTCTCACTTCAGCTTTTGAGAAAGGTCTATTCTGAACTGCATGATACCTTAACACATCAAGATCATTCCAATTAATAACTTTTTCCCTTTCATCTGTCTGCTTTGCTTCTTGAGGTATTCTTTCTTCATCAGCAATCCATTAAGCTTCAACTTGTTTTGCATATATTTCATCCTGCAGAATTTGTGCTTGATCTTCTTCATAAAAACTTTTAGCAAATTCCTCATCAAGACTTATCTGTATCATCTCTTTCTTTTTGATTTTCTTTAGAGGCTCAGATTCTTGCATAATAGCTTTACCTTTTGTTGTACTCCTTTTGATATTCAGCATTGTTTCAGCAAGAGTTCTATCATCATCATCATCATCATGTTCACTTTCCATCCTATGCTCAGCTGTATCATGTGACTTCCCTGGCTCTTTGCTTTTGACCAGGTTTACAGTCTCGTCATTATCAATTTCTTTAATCATCCTCCCCTGTTTGGGAGAATCCTCAGCAACCAAACTTGGTCCTTCATCCTCTGAGGAGTCAATAATTGCTCTTCTTCTCTTGTGCTTGAGTTGTTTTTCCAATTTCTTTACCCTTTTGGTGAGAGTGATAAGGGTTGTAGACAGCTTTAGTGCTTGCAAGTTCATCCTCCAATGAAGTAACTTTATCTAACAATTTTGTACAAAGATTTATCAATTCTAAAAGTTGCATACTACCTTCCCCACTTCGAGATGTGTTACCTTCTCTGAGAGGTGGTTTTTTGGGCAAGTTAGATACCTTTTCAGGCCTAGCCTGAACAGGAATATCCCTCATGGTAAAGTGGCACCCGAGACCACCTTCTGAGCTAGTTCTTGGAAAACTTGGCCCAGATGATGTTGCCTTGGTTTGGGTCTTAGCAATGTTACCACTGCCCTGCTCTGCTTTTAAGCTAGAAGCAGTAGTGGTAGCCCTTACCAATCCATCATTCATCTCCTTAATAATGGCCTCATCTACAACACTTAATGGAACATCGGACTGAGGTATCCTAATGCCCATTCTTCTTGTTCTTGTCATGGTTTTCCTATAGGTGTTGGAGATATTTTAGAGTTGTGGAGATGTTTCAATAAGAGTGGATGTGTATTGGGTTCCACCTAGGCTTGATGGACCTTCACCCTGACCAGGTTGGTCATGAACCAACATAAAATCAAATAGAGGTATATGTACCCCTGAAAAACCTCTTTTCATGTTGCTAAAAAGTTTTTGTTTTAAAGATGGAGCAACATATCTTTTCTTGTGTTGTTTAAGAAGCCTTTTCTTTTTATTCAAAATGATTTGTATAAATCGTGGATACATTAAATTTTTTGTCTTACTATCCACATTTTTCACCATACCATCAAAAATTAGCTTTGAAAACTTAAAAGTCCTGTTTGTAGCTAAACAAATAATTGCAGTTGTAATATTACTAGAAAATTGTTCCCATGAAGTTTTCTTAGAACTTATACAATGTAAGATGGTATGTATCAAAAATTTCCATTGGGGTGAAAATTTACCTTTTTGAAAAGTAAGTTTGTCATCATTAGAAACATACCCTATTAGAGTGAGTTGTTCAAAAATTTCAGTATTGGGCAAAGAACTAATACCATATGCATCTGCTAATTGGAGATGTCTCCTAACAGATGCTTCAGTAATAGCAATTGTTTGCCCATCAACTATGACAGATAGCTGTTGTTCTCCATTATTGATTGTTTCAACAGTAGCAGTCTGCCAAAACTGTTCAATTAGAAAAGCATAGATAGTAGGATTAGCAGTCAAAGCATACCTAATATGGCTATCAGCAAGAAAATCTACTATCTGATGAAATTCCTCACTCTCAGTTGACTTTTGAAGAAAAGCAACCATGTTGTGTTTATCACAGAATTCCAAGTTTGCCATTAAAGATGTGTGAGAAGAGTAAAGCTTGAATAAAGTTTTGGATTTAGGTCGATTATGATAGGGTGAGCTAATGATAAGAGCAAGTTAGAAAAATCTAGATGACACTTAAGGGTTTTGATGTGATCGACTGAATAAATAGTGATTTATCTTAAAGAAAAGCTTAAAAATTAGAGAAGTATCACGAATTATCCAATTCAGGTAACCTATAAGCGAAGTATGCGGAAAAAATATCTTAACGGTTATATTTAATTAATGATAACTAATTCCACCGCCAAACAGTACTAACGGTAACCTAGCAGTATTAAGTTAACACTAGCAGTATTAACTTTGGTCTAGCAGTACTAATATTTTTGCCCATCATTTGCCTAGCAGTATTAACCTTTTCTCCAATAGTTATGCAACAACATGCCTCTATTCATTACAAACATACTAGAAATAACT
Source organism: Tanacetum coccineum (assembly GCA_026074375.1). Taxonomy (NCBI): domain Eukaryota; kingdom Viridiplantae; phylum Streptophyta; class Magnoliopsida; order Asterales; family Asteraceae; genus Tanacetum; species Tanacetum coccineum. The sequence continues at coordinate 35,532 of BQNB010048646.1, forward strand.
AGATAGACATGTAAGAATTCATGAGGATCCATATTTATGCATAACCCATGAATAGAAGTCAAAAACTGTTAACCAAATCAAAAGACTACTTTTGACCCATTTTTTCCTAAATTTAACCTCAAGTCATCCCAAAAACTGTAGTTGGAAGTATAGGTTTTGGCAAACTATTAGCCATTAACGGATTTGAGAATTCTTTACCAGTTGTCGTTTGCCCTAGAATAGCTAATTATTTCTTGTCTGTTAGACATTGTGAATTGATGACCATATGTTGTGTGGTGTATAACCAACACTGAAAAGACATCCATGATATGAGCAATATCCTTCCCTCAAACTTTTATCAGCACCACCAATACATATATACACAGCAGTACTAACTGAGCCTTAGCAGTACTAATATTTGTACCAGTAGTACAAAGTTTTACCCAGCCGTATCAACTAAGCCCAGCGGTATTAAGAGACGTGCCATCATATATATCCTTCTATACCAACTCAACCAACATATGTACATAAAGAGCCTCCCCTTAATCCATGCACTAAGGATTAAGAATACCAATGCTTGCAATCAAAAACTGAAACCTAGTCATATCAAAGGCTTTAGTAAGAAGATCTACAACATTGTAGTCAGTGTGTAACTTGACCATCTCAATCAGTCTTTTCTCATAAGAGTCTCTAATGAAATGATGCCGAATCTCTATATGCTTTGTTTTAGAATGATAGACAGGATTCTTGACAACATAAATAGCACTCTTATTATCAACATGAATCTTTATCTACATAAAATTAAATCTAAAATCCAACATCTGATTTTGGATCCAAAGCACTTGACCACAGCAGTGAGAAGCATCAATGTATTTAGCTTCAGTAGTTGAGTTAGCCATCACAGTCTGCTTTTTACACTGCCAAGAGATTCACCTTGAACCAAGAAATTGACAACCTCCTGTTGTGGATTTCTTGTCCAACCTGGCACATGCATAGTCACTGTCTGAAAAAGCTTCCAATATAAGAGGAGAGTTCTTAGGATACCAAAGGCCCAATTTGGGTTGACCTTTTAGGTATCTAAAGATTCTTTTTACTACATTCAAGTGGGAAACTTTTGGCTGAACTTGAAATCTTAGGCAAGCACAAACTGAGAACATAATATCTGGTCTAGAGGATGTAAGATACATCAATGACCCAATCATTGACCTGTATAAATGAACATCAACATCCTTACCATCTTCATCTTTTGTTAAAGCTTTGTGAGTTTCCATAGGAGTACTGGCTGACCTTATACTGAAAAAGCCAAATTTCATCAGGATCTCACCAACATGCTTATCTTGACTAATGAAGATCTCATCCTCTTTCTGCTTGACTTGTAAACCCAAGAAGAAAGTAAGTGCTCCCATTAAACTCATCTGAAACCTGTTGTGCATTAGCTACTTAAACTCATCACATAAAGACTTCATAGTTGAACCAAAGATGATGTCATCTACATATATTTGAACCAGTAGAATATCACCCTTGAGTCTCTTTATGAATAAAGTCTTGTCAATTTGTCCCCTGTGAAATCTATTATCCAGCAGATAGGTAGAGAGTGTCTCATACCAAGCTCTAGGAGCTTGATGTAGACCATATAAGGCTTTCTCCACTTTGTAGACTTTTTCTAGAAATTATGGATCCACAAAACCTGGAGGTTGGCAAACATATACCTCCTCTTCAATAGTGCCATAGAGAAAAGCACTTTTAACATCCATCTGGTACACAGGAAAATTCATAAATGATGCAAAGGCCAAAAATAACCTGATTGCTTCAACCCTAGCAACAGGAGCAAAAACCTCATCATAATCAATGCCTTCTTCTTGTTTATACCCTTGTGCTACCAGTCTGGCTTTGTTCCTTACAACTATTCCCCTTTCATCCTTCTTATTTCTATACACCCACTTTGTACCAATAGCCTTTTTGCCACTAGGTAAGTCAACTAGTGTCCAAACCTTCTGAATCTTGAACTGAAGCAGCTCCTCTTGCATTGCTTCAACCCAACTTTCATCATCAAGGGCTTGAGATATCTTTGTGGGTTCATGTTGAGAAAGGAAACAAGCAAATAAGCAGTTCTGGAAATCTTTGTGATTTGTCCTTCTCTGCTTTTGGATGTAGCTAATCATAGCATGCTCTCTAGAATTCTTCTTTGTCATGCCCCTTGTTTGTACTGCTGACTTTGGATCCCCAATAATCTGAGCTTTAGGATGAATAGAGTGTACTCTAGTTATGGGAATAGGACTGACAATAGTGGAAGGTTCCATGTTGTTGAAATCAGCCTCTGCACCCACACTTTGATCAGCATAAGGAGTATTGAGAGTTTCCAAGTCATGATCATCATAGGCATTGCCAAAAATGCCAGTACTTCGAATTTTAGCAGTATCCTCCAATTCAGGCATTAAAGGATCATGAGGAAGATTAGCAACATCAATAGGATAAGATCCACCAAAAGGAATAAATGATGGTCCACTTGATGGTCCAACAGGACTAAAAGTCCTGGATGCACTAGCAGTATTAACTGGTGTGCTAACAGTATTAAAACTGTTAGTATTGCTAGCTCTAGTAATCTTCTCCTGAAGAAGTTGGCTATCACACTGAGCTTCAAACTCTTTTCTAACATCATCTGATTGCTTTGTAGCCTCTTTTTCTTGATCCATCATCTTATCAAGAGCATTCTTCAAGGCTTGATCATACTCACTTGCTGGTTCTTGTACAGTCTTTTACAAGCATCATCATTAACTGTATAATCCTTGGCCTTGTCATTTGAGATCTTGTAGCTTGAAGAGATAGATGACCGTTATGGGAACACAATATATTGTTGAGTAGACACATTCTCTTCTTCAGTTTGTCCAGCATCAACATTTTTCTTCAAACCTGTATTGCCATTAGTTTCTTGTGGACCTGCATTTTTGTTAGTTTGATTCCCTGCAGTAACTGGTTGATAATTCATAGAATTTGTTAAGGAATCAATATCAAAAAGCCAGTTAGGTCCTTGCCCTGCAACATGTGACAACCATGACTTGAGCAGGTTGGTCAAACCGTAGTGTTGACTTAAATGTATCTGTTGCAATGTATGGTTATGTGTTTATACGTGTTTATATGTATTTGTGTGGGATATGTGAGATTGGATAACCAATCCATTGAGCATGATCGTCTCATTGGGATTGGATTTGTGTTGAATTTTGTAAAGTTCATTTTGTTCACTTTTGGTGACAAGGAAATGATTTTGGTGATTGAAGCGGTTTCACGTTAATTGTGTAAGTAATTATACGTATACTTTTTTTTGTTAGTAATTTAAGGTAAGTTTAGGTTTTAGAGGTTAAGTTAAGAGAAATGAGTTATTTGATGGAGAAATTTCATTTTAATCACTTATAGTGATAATGGAATTGATTGGGTATTTTGGGAGAATTGTTTTGGTTAATATGAGGATGTCTAGGTGATGGATTAAAATGGGAAGTGTGTCATTTGTGAAAGAAATGAGTTTGTTAAAATATAAGAGTTTTTGGAAGACTTTCTATTTTTGGAAAGTAAATTTTGAAATCAAAAGTTATTTTTAGAAAGTAGTTTATAAGCAAAATGGTTTACCAAATTAGCTTAGGTTTTTATAAAACTTAAGGTATGAAGGTAACTAATTCACTAATAAAAAAAATAAAAAAAATTTATAGATGAATAGTAAAATACGAATTTTAAAAGAAAAAAAGAAAAGAAAAAAATAAAGTTGTATTAGAAACCAAACACTAACTAGGCTTTATCTAGGATTACCTTAGAGCCTATAAATACAAAAAAAAAAAACCCTAAACCCCTATTGAAGTTGGCCGAATTTTCCAAGAGAAAAATTTAGGGTTCTTGGTTAATGTATTTTCTAATCTTTGTTAAATTCTAATTATTTAATTTTCAATTAATGTAATTTAAACTTGATGGATTTGGGTTTATAAATTAGGGTTTTAAATTTTCTAGAGTTTATAGTTTAATGATGAATGTTTGATCATAGGTTCAATTGGTTTCGTGAGTTGATCATGTGTTAGGGTCTAGATTGCCCGAATTAGTTGTCAAATTCACTGCAGAATTTTAGGCAGTTTTGTAACGAGCATAACTCAATCATAAAAGATCAAATAAATAATTTACAACATACTGGAGATAACCTCAAAGAGTCTACTTTCCAAAAAAGTTATCCTCGTGAGTTTTTATGGTCGGGAAGTGGGTCAAAAGGTCGTTACAAAATCAGTGTTTAAAACAGTGACGAATTTCAGTTTTGGTTTTGATTTTTCTAAAAATACTTAGACATCTATTTAGAGGCTCTAAATCACGTGGAAGTTAGTTCATATATTGTGTGTGACCCCTGAATTTTTTATAAAGCTATAATGAGGTCTAAATTGGTTATCTAACGTCATACTTATAGAAGGTCAGATTCTGGACGAATTTTGGACACTTTGGAATAATAAATTTCTAAGGGGTATTTGTAAAAGGGTAAAGGTTTTAGGAGAGCTATGAGAGGTTCATAAGGCATATAAGTAGCATGATGAATTTTGGTTTGAATTATAGGAGTATTTAAGTGGTGCATTTAGGACGCGTAAGTGGGTATAAAATTCTGCTCAAAACCAAAAAATATAAAGTGTAGCATTGAAGTGTAAATGACATATGTAGGAGTTGGAAAAGGTTTAAATCAAGTATAGAGCTATGGTAGATAGCTTAGATATCCATCATAGTTGAGGTTACATCATATTGGGTTGAATGCCTAATTGATGGTAGCTTATTATGTGCTTAATTGTTTAGATTGTCAGTGATGTGTTTGTGAAGATTTTGTTGGAATCTTTTAGCAAGCTAAGCATCAGGTGAGTTTCATAGCCCCTTTTCTTATGTTTTCTTGGGGTGAAAATGATGCTATGAGTTTAAATGTTTTAGTTGCTGTGATTATGTGTTTGTATGTTATGTGGTATGCTACATGGCTTTATGATCAATTGGAGTCGTTTATGTGGTATGCTCCATGGCTTGGTGATCAATTGGAGTTATTATTAGTATTGATGTTGTTGTGAAGTATGTTAGTTCGGTTGAGAGTGATGCTTACCACAAACAAATCCAACTGAAGGGTTGAAATAATACCTATTGACTTTATGTTCCGATCGATGGGTAGTGAGCTACCCATGACCCTATTGTGAGTATGGAATGATAGACCAGTAGACTGTGGTGTCATGTGTGTTGTTTTGGATTGTTTTACTAATCACAATAATTGTTTTGTAAGATTTTGTTATGTGTCTTAACCCTATGACTCTCACCAACCATTGTATTGACGTTTTTAAGCATCATTTTTAGGTGAGCTTAATGGTGCTAAGATAGAGAGAAGTGGCTAGAAGAGACCGTAGGATGCTTGGAGTTATTTATGCTTTTTGTTTGAATAATTACGTTTGCATGAATTGTTTGGATTATGTTTTGCATGTCATTTATTGACGAGACCTCTTTCTTATTAATAAAGACACCATTAGGTTTTGGGTATTGTTATGACACTTTGTGTCTTTGCTTTATTTTAGTATTCATTTTAGTATTCTCTATATAGACACCATGTGTTGTGATGATATCCATTCTTGTTTACGCCTCACGTTTCCGCCTTGGCGGGGTGTGACATGTCTCGTCTAAGCTCATGGCACACAAACTGACTAGTGTATATATATACCCAAAATGATGTGATATATATATATATATATATATATATATATATATATATATAGAGAGAGAGAGAGAGATAATGGCCCTCGGTGTAGGTAATTGCCATATACCTATGAAATTTAAATATAGTGTGTTTGGTTACCTATCCGGTTAACACAAACAGGATTCGTCAATCCCGATAGATCTATCCACAATATTCGCGTTCACCCGTAAGTGATTAATGGTCCATGATAATGAGGGACTTTTGGCATAAAGTAACTTAGACATTAGTTATAATGGTATATCAGGATAGCATATAATCTGGAAAAACACTTGTATTCATAATTTATAGCATGTATCCCCCTCACGGGTTTATGAAAGCATTAAAAGATATTAAAAAGTGAGGCTATGAACTCACTAAGTCTTTGAAAAGTAATCACATTGTTATAAGATAAACGAGTATGTAAAAGAGTTTGTAGCAAGCATGTATCCCCCTCGCGGGTTTATAAAACATTTGAAATATTGAAATGCGAGGCTATGAACTCACTAAGTCTTTGAAAAGTAATAACATTGTTATAAGATAAATGAGTATGTAAAAGAGTTTGTAAACAAGCATGTATCCCCCCGGGGTTTCTATAACTGTAAATAGTAAAAGCGAGGCTATGAACTCACCTTAATAGGTAGTTGTAATAAATATTCCAAAATGAAAGCTGACGACTTTATCACAATCTCAACAGGGAAGGTTGATATAGCAAAATGATAGTAAACAGCCACGTCACGCAACCTGAGTAAATATGTCAAGTCTTAGGAAGATTGTACTCTAGAACTTTGGTTCAGAGAGTCTAATATTGTTATGAGTTTGATTGGAAAGTTTGGAATTATTGTATCACCGTTCGGGCCATCATAATTCAGAGGTCATTCAGTAAACGTTTGAGGAGCTAGGGCACTTTAAATCGTAAACCCAACAACTCAGTCAGAACGTAATACCAAGATGAAACCCCTTAATATGAAGCTCCCTAGTATTGTGGTACGATATAGATTCGGGATAGGATTTTTAAAAGCACATCGATGATGAATTATATAATGGTTATAACATAATCGGTTTTAAGCGTTTTGTTCAATATCTGGAAATGATAAGCACGTCAAGCGTTAATTAAAGTTATGTTTTGTAAGGTTTTGAATACATTTTTATACTTTTTCAAAATGTTACATTTTAGACCCTTGAGAATGAAAAATGGCAAAATATACCCTTGGAGTTTGCACTTTTACAAGTTT
>BQNB010048647.1:0-42461 GCA_026074375.1 Tanacetum coccineum
CTAATTAGAAAAATAGACAACCTACAAATAAGAGCACTTCACAAACCTTGCTATGGATACGTTTCATAGTTACCAACCAAATGCATGAAAGTATTACAAATCCTGCAGCATTCGGAATCTCGGGATTTGAAAGCCGCAAACCGAACACCCCCTAAAAATGTCTATCCTGCAAACCATCTGATTTTCAATATCATTGACTCTGTTCATGTGTTTCCTTTTCTGTTCTTCAACAAAGCAAAAACACTTGATGAACTTCCCAGCTACTTTTAAAATCGTCTTCCATGTAGTAGAAATTTGGGGTTTAATATGTTATATGTAAAGCCATTTTTACTACTCTGTGTTAAAGAAAACTTCAGCAACAATTCTAAATTCAAGACACGATGATCGAAAGAATTACATGTGATCATCAGGCTAACTTTTCTTAATTCAGCTGATATATTTTCATCCAGCAATGGCTATTGAGACAACTTTACTTGCATGCTTTCTTTGCATTTCTTGAGTAGAGTAATTACACAGTGATAATCAACTAAAAAAAGATGATTAAAGGGGGGGTACTCCAACCAAGCACAAACGAAAACATAATAACGATTATATACTTCTTAAATCTAACATGAGGCAGCACATTGTTACTAAGAATCATAACCATCATTACAAATGTAAACATGAAATAGCAGTGTCATAATAACAGATTTATGTAAAACATGTTTACTTCATGGGTCTTTCACTAATTTTTGCACCTAACACAAAATCCAATTCTCTAGTAGTAATGTCGTTTTTCGTACTTGTGTCATCACATATACTTTCCTTAATCCAACTGATCACGAAATCTTACGAGTTGGTTGCTCCATTATTTGGACAGCTGTTTGGACGAAAAGGGTAAATAGGTATACCTCCGTCCTTTATAAAGGTGATTCTGCAGCCTGATTGATCAAGAGATAGCGCTTTCAACAATGAATTCAAATCACTGAAGTGTTGTTTGAGGTCTTTGAAAAAGTAAACCAACACAAACTGAATATTAGTTTGGCCCTCATCTTCTTGTTGAAGTAGTTTCTCATATGTATACTGAAGAGAAAAGATTAAAAACATTAACTGATTATTGCATAGAAACAGAATCAAAACCATGTGAAGTGAGATGAAAATGAAATAATACATCAACTAACGGATAATTAATGTTTCACCAACGTAAATACATATAAATCTTACCTTTGCAATATGACTTGTGTCTATAAAGGAACCCAGTTGTAAAGTTAGAGATTGAGGACGATAACACCAAAGCACAGCATCCACAAGAGCTATGTTAACCGGTGATTCCCTTATTACACTCAGGTGTTTCAGCTCAACATGCTCAAGTTTATAGGGTGGCGATTGGATCATCTTTAACTCCTCAACATGTATGAGCTTCTATAAGACGATTAGTAAACACAACTTTGTGCCAGGGATTATTTTATATCATTGTTTGGGAAATAGTAAATACACATAAAATTGCTGATAAAATAAATAAATTCGAGAAGATACCCAACAAATAACCAACTCTATAACATTGAAAATGCTATTCTTTTCCAGAAATCGTCTCAGCTTCAGGAACGAAAGAATGTCAAAATCCTTGTATGTGAGACATTTCATATATCCTTTGGCCAGGGATGAATCTCTCCTTGACATAATTCTGACATTGTGTCTGAAGATTCGGTCATAATACTTGAACAGAAGTAAGTTGGGTGCATTTAAATCAATTTCTTCCAAATCACAGTCCGATTGCAGTTCTAATCTCCTCAAGAAATGATGTGACAACTTCAGGTTGTCAACAGGAGATGAAAGATTTAAGGAAAGATTCTCGAGGAACGGGAAGTTAGATAAGAATTCACTGAATCTTTTTAATGGAAACCCCGCAGTAACACGATTTTGTTAGCTTTTTGCATGAACCCAAAAACATAGAGGGGGCTTTGTCTTTGTTACTCAATAAAATAAAATAACTTACATCTGGAGCATCAACATCTATTCTTTCAAGTAGAAGTCTTTTGTCACAATAAATCTCAACTTTCTGAAGATTATGATGCCTCTTAACACAAAACATTTTGAAACCATAGCAAGATTTCAGATAATAGGGCAACCTTTGGTCAGACACCGATCACAACCTCGTCTATCGGGAGATACGAAAGCGACAACAGCCTCAATGACTTGAATTTCAAATATTTTTAGGATGGGCTTGTATATATTCTTTTATCATAAGTACAAAATTACTCACCATAATTTTTTTTTGCTAAAATAAAGATGCACCGTAAAGAAAGAAAGTAGGACAAATATATTATTGGGGTGGCACGTAAAAATACAACACTTTTGAAAAGAGTTACACTTCGCCACTCAAATTTACATGTGGCTCGTGGGACACTCGGCTTACAAGTGGCTACATCCACTACTACACAAACTGGTTTTTCCCACGGTAAAATACGTGGGAAATCCCGTGGGTAAAGGCCTTTTTCCACGGATTTCCCACGGAATTATTCCGATGCAAAAACCCTCGTGGGTAAATATTTTCCCACTGATTTTTCCACAGAACATTGACTATTTCCCACAGATTTTCCACGTTGTCTAGCAACCATTTTTCACATATATTTCCACTGATTTCCCACAGTTATTTCCCACTGATTTCTCACGAATATTTTCCCACTGATTTCTCACATTTTTTACCAACAATTTTTGCCACATTTCCCACAGTTATTTCCCACTCATTTCTCACGAATATATTCCCACTGATTTCCCACATTTTTTACCAACAATTTTTGCCACTGATTTCCCACAGTTATTTTTCACTGATTTCTCACGAATATTTTCCCACTGATTTCCCACATTTTTACCAACAATTTTTGCCACACATCTCTTACTGTTTTATCACAAATTTCCCACAGAAAGATGTGAAATTTTGTGATTAATCTGTGGGAAACACATGGCTAAATTCCATGGTATTCATATCATAATCGAAAATTTTCCGGAATCCAGAATATATAAATATGAAAAACTAATATTTGAGACAATAAACCATTAATAAATCACTAAAATAAACAAATCCGGTAACCAAAATGCATAAATGTGTCGCCGATAGACATAAATCCGTAATCCAAAAGACATAGTGTAGCAACGTATAATCGGACGACGCAACATCGAAATTGTTTTCGACATACTGCAACCTAATAGTTCTAACACATGCCAAATTAGACAAGACTAGCTAGGACTAGGATCCGATTCAGTAGCTCGGGGAGGATAATTCTTAGCAAAATCATTGAGTGTTTTATGCAAAGCGAGTTGGTCTGCTACTCTTTGAGCCTCCGCATCTTCCATCTTTTTCTTTAGATCATCGTTTTGCTTTTTCAGAATCCGTATCTCCTATTACATCCAAGAAAAATGATTGTTAAGCCTAATTAGTATGCCTAAAATTAGACCTAAAAATGTGATTGGTACGTAGGGAATGAATTAGACGAAGAGAAGATGCAGTTTCAAAATAAGTTATTTGTTAAGGGTAAATTTGGAAAAATACTAAATATTTGTTTCACTAATAAAATAAGGACAAGTGTCATACTAATATGGTTAGGCTTATTATTAGGCTTATTAAGTAGGCATGAATATCAAGACTCTACATCCAATTACACATTATTGTATAACTCATCAGAATAACAACTCTAAAACGATGTGAGAATAAAGAAAATAGACAAACCTCTTAAGGTGAGCAAGTGTGTGTGGCGTAGATACTCCCGGATCCCATTATACCTGTTAGCACAAAAGCTGGATCTGTCGTGAATCCAGCACCAAGCACGTGACCTCTGTTTGATGTACCTATACCATATATATTGGACCACATACGCAACAAAAACTTCTTTGGCAAGGTCAGGCCCAGCTCGGCTTGTTTCTACATTAGTCAAATTAATTTTGAGGATAACGTCCGTTAAATTCCTAGCGGGCGTAGTAGAAATACAAATTAGTCAAATTTTGGCGTACCATGTTACGCCTTTATAAGTTTAGGGTACTGAAAATCCCACTTAGCTAAGTTCACGGTACTGATAAATTATTGTTAAGCTCAAGTGTTTGCACTAGCTTATGATGATAAAATGACAAAAGTTGTATTTGAGATTACCCTTTGCTATAACACCTCGCATATAGCCCCTTAGTAAGTGTCCCTTAGTAAGCCATACAAAATGGGCTTATTGAAACCCCCGTATATTAGCTCATAAGCTTAAAGGTTATTTTCTTATTCCAACACTTTGATGAGCTTCTTTTAAATATGTAAGCTCATAACTCATAAGCCCCTTGTAAAAGCTAAAGCAAACACCCCCTTAGTCTTACTATCTCCAGTTTCAAGGCAATTTAGCTTGTTTAAACACTTTGGTAAATACTTTAAATTGATGTTTACTTTATTACTATGCATTAGTTAACATGGTAAGTAAAAAAAACAACGGTGCGTAGATGCATAGTTGGTTTCTTATTTTTTTTCTACTGGATACAGATCTGATTGGTTGACGCATACTAAGTCACTAGCATATCTGAGGCCAGCAAATTTGATGTTTAGATATCACTCTATAAGCTTACATGCAAAGTTGTCGACGTCTAGGAGGTTCTTCAGGGTGTTAGTTTAAGCTTATTTGTGGGCTTACAAGAGCTTATATAAGTTTACTATGTCATAAAAAACTTATATAAGCCTATAATTTTCAAATAAGCCGCAGACAACTGAGCTTACGTAATATAAACCAAAAACATATAAGTTCATAAGCCCATAAATAAGCTTTAACAAATGGATACAGAATCAAGTAAACATGTTCCCTTTTTTTTGCGGGTTTATAGACAGTGGCTCTTATTCTAATTATTTAATGATTAAAACTTTAAATTGTTTAACTAAACAGAATTGTCAGTCATTTTGTATATTAAACATAACCATCTCTTTAATTGTCTTTTGTTATTCGTGTGGCAGATGGAGGAAGTGAAGAGAATGGGACTAGCCCACAGACGGCAACTAGAAGATGTACCTGAGTTGATTCATCATATTCAAGCATTGTTGCCCCCAAAAGATGCAGCCCGCACCTGCGTCTTGTCCAAGTCATGGCTACACGCTTGGTCTACCGTCCCCACTCTGAGGTTTTGCCAATCCAGTAAGTCTCTAACTAAACAGCAAGAAACAAGGTACTTGAAGATGATTAGACGGACTATACGAAGGTATTACAGGGACAACATACCAATCATAACTTGTGATATTCACTTTGGCATCCGCAAGCCAAAGTCGGCTACTCGTGCTAAAAAGTTTATTAAGCGTGTAGCTTTTAAAAGTTCTCTTAAGAAGCTTCGCTTCACAGTCGTTGATGACATTGCTTCATTTACTTTGCCAGATGAGATATTCTCAAGAAGAACTACCCCCTTCACATTAGCAGCAATCCTTTGATTGTTTGCGTAAACCTGCGAGTACTAGAGTTGCTTGATGTGCACATAAGTCATGAAGAGGTGCTTCATAACTTATTATCTACCTGCAAGTTACTTGAAAAGATCAACCTTAGGCTTCTTGAAGGCTTGGATAAGATAAAGGTAAATAAGCTCCTTTATCTTCAAGAGTTAAAAATTGCTCAAGATAGTGAGACTTTAGAAATTAATGATGTTCCACGCGTGTGTTCACTTATATACGAGACAACAAGGATACTAGATACACCTGTATTATCCATTGCAGATTCAATAGGGAGCATGAGAAAGTTATGTTTAAAAGGTCTGACCCTCGATGATGATGGATTATGTAACATTATCAGTACCAAGTTTCTTTTTCTTAAGAGTTTAACCCTTGAGATCAATAGGTGTAGGGTGGAAATTTTGGATATCAGATCCAATTCGTTGCAGAGATTGTTTATACAATTGAGTCAATTCAGGCCAATAGAAATACAAGTTAATGCTCCCAAATTACTTTCTTTCCGGTACAAAAGCTATACCACCAAGCACGTTACTCGATCTTATACATATATACTAGACCACACACGCAACAAAAACTTCTTAGCTTTAACCATGAGGTACAATACAAATACACAAGTAAACATTATCCCTAAAACTGAATAAACCCTAACTATAATCAATAGATCCTAAGCTAATAATCAAACCCATGACATACATTTACATACAAAAAATTATGCATACATATATGATTATCAAAGATACATTACCCAAAATTATGTATTAACAGGTTCTAAATTAATACAAATTACACAACAATTATGGACAAATATAACAGATCCTAACTATAATCAACATAAAATACAAAAAAATTATGCGCACACAAATATGAGGTTTTCAAAAAGACATACCCAAAATTCGGATAGGTGAAGCACGAATGTGGGAATTATGAGCAGATCTTGGTCGGATCGATGGTGTGGTGGTGGTCTGGTGGTTGTCGATTACTGACAAGGAATAAACATTATTCACCGGTGATGTTTATACCTTATCACTGTTCATGTTTTTTTGTCGTTTGGAAGTAAATGTATGATTAGGTACTGTTAAGGAGAAGATTTGTATGACTAGGTACAAGATATATTGTTTTTTTATGTAAAGGGGACAAGGTAATGTAAAATGTATGGTTAAGAATAAGGTAGGTAAATAGCCACGACTTTCCCACGGAAACCCGATCTGAAACCGATACGAAAATGAACAGGTTCGGGTTTAGGCAAAATGTATGGTTAAATATATTTTGGATCGACCCATCTAACTCGTTTATCAAACAGGTAAGGTACGGGTTGAGAATAAATTAAGTTGGTCGACTCGCCAACCCGTTTATAATTTTTTTTAATTAAAGATTATTTATAGTTTATTAATTATACCAGTCAAATGGGTTAAACATGTCGACCCACAAACTCGTTTAACTCGTGTAATGTGCTCAGTTTTGTATTTAAAACTAGTTAAATGGGTCATGTTCAGGTCTGGATTGTCTGACCCGCCAATCTGTCAACCTAAACCCGACCCGAATTGTCACCTCTAGTTACACGTTCCCGCATATCCACGTCCGTTTTCTTTTACTTTTACGATATGGTTACACGTTCAGGCATATACAAGTCCGTATACTTACATACAAAACATCTATCGATACAATGAATGTCATAAACGGAACCAATGCGAACTTACACAAACCGTGTAGAATATCAAAACATAACGTAATGATTGTTACACAAAAGGTTATATACCTAAACGCAACTAACGATACACTTGCCGATACCTCACATAAATAGTTTACGTTTAAAAACAAACACAGTAAATACATGAAACAAAAAAACACATAATAATAGGCATACTAAGTAATGTGGAATGTGTAAAGTAGGCCAGAAAACATAAAGAACCGAATTTTTGGGGAAAAATGGAGGGTATTTACACACGTAATATTCCACGGATATATCAACTTGTGGGGTAATCGTGTTACAATAACTATGAATACTATGTGCCCTAATGGGGGCGGAAATCTTAAAATACAAGTACTAAGAAGTAAACAATGTTAAATACTTTGCTATTTGCTATATATTTTCTATTAGGGTTTTTCCTATTTTATAATTTTTAATCTAAAACATTATGCCGTAGGGTTCCTTTTATACACCAAGGAAACCATAATTGGCTTTACAAATGTGTGAAAGGATAATGCATATCCTTTCCTAAGATATCTCTAAGATAACTATCCTGTTACATAAACAGACTTAACTAGATAAGACCAGTACTAACTATAGTACTGCCAGACTTAACTTAGTACTGGCAGACTTAACTATGTCTACCAGACTTAACTCTATAACTACCAGACTTAAGTCTGTTTACAATAATTCCTAACAATCCTCCCCTAACTTGATCTTCACTTGTGAACTTCAAGTTTCTTTGAGTATCTTCATTATGAGCTTCCTGAGGATGTTGTGAGCATTATCTTTGGAATTATTCTTGAACTGCAACATGATGATTGTCTTGTATAAGCAGTTTCTTGATTTCTATCAGCAACTCTTTAAATCATCACTACTTGATATTTGCAGCATCTAATCTTTTAAACATCATGACCAACACTTCACAGCTACATGTACTATCTCTTCAGCAACATACGATCATTTCAGCAACAGATAAGCAGCAACATTGACTATATGTACATCAGATCATAAAGTTTCAGTCTATTCTCATCACTTCCAGGTGTGTTAACTCCTGAGAGAGGTGAATCATTGAAAATTTAAATGGATTTGATGTCTCTTTACCAGTTAGCCATTAACTCTGGAGTAGCCAATGTTTGGTTTATAAACCATGGTACATTGATAACCATTTCAACTCTTAGTACGTGAAACATGGTGAGTTGAATTACCATATGATTTTTAGCAAATCATCAGCTATCAACGGATTTGATGAAGCCTTTACCAAGTAACCGTTTGCTCTTGGGCTAGCTAATCCTTTGGTGGAATCATGGCATCACCCTGGTGGACTAGTAACCAGTTCAACTTTTTGAACGTGAATCATTGGTAAGTTGAGTACCATCCAGTTTTTGGTAAACTGTCAACCATGTAAATGGATTTTCCACAGCCTTTACCACAAGCCATAATCTTGTGGGCTAGCCAACTCTTTACAAACACAGATATGGTGAGTTGATAACCATACAGCTTATTGGCAAGCTGTTAACCATATAAACGGATTTGAGAAATACTTTTCCATAAGCCGTACCCCTGTGGTCAAGTCAGTTCTTAATGCTGGTTAGGCATGGTGAACTGAACACCATTTGTTGTGTTAGTGCAAAGCACCTCCACCAAGTGTTATTCTTCTCAACTCCATTTCACACATTCAGCTCTCCAATCCATATACCAAAGCATTGAAAATTCTTTCAAACATACACCAAAATTATTGTTGTTGAGCTTGTCTTTCAATTAACTTTAAAAGTTGATAGCACACCTCATCTTTTCTATCTCCTATAAGTCTCTTTTCAAGCATAGCTTGACAAACTCTAGATGGTAATGGATACTTGACTTCAGTCAGCATATAAATGTGTGCAGCCTCCAAAGTTAAACAATGAACAACACAACTATGAAAATATCTCCAACTGAGTACCTTTTGTTGATGTGTTAAACTCCAAACAGCATCCTCTGTAGATGGTGGATCAAACATAGTCTTTAAATCCCCCTATAAAACTCTTTCATATTCTTCTTCAGGCCTGCTATCTCCATACTTCAACATCATCAGTCTGTACAACTCCTTAAGATCATCTCTTGTAAGATCATTTAATAAACCTTGAAAATTCACATATACTACATCTGTGTGATCTTCCCTGATGATTTGATAAGCTCCTTTCTTACCAGTCTTAAGAATTTGCCACTTAACAATTTTTGTAGGTGCTGATCCTTGTGGGATTGAACCCATTTGAAACTCCTCTAAAGAAGGTTCATCCACTCTTTCATCTATGTAAGCTTCTACATCCTCCTCAGTATCAGACCTTGCAGATTCAGACTTGTTCTTCTGCAATCCTTTCCTTGCCAAAGATGTTCTTATATTGTATCTCAAAATTGGCTGTTGAACTTTAAATTCCTCTTCTCTCTTTACTGACTCATCTTTAGTAACATCAGGAACATCAGTAATCTTTTGTTTCTTAAACACCTCTGCTTGAAGATTTATACCTGTTCTCTTCAACTTTGAAGCTTGAAGCTCTTAGTTTATAGGAATAAACTTTTCTACCTTCTCTACACACTTATCAAACTCTTCCTTCAGCTCATCAGGTTTCAACTTCTTCACCTGACCCATTTTCCGGTTATTACCTTGGCTTTTTAAGTACTTGATCATGTACTCCCTTTGCTCAGCTTGAGTCATAGGTCTGTTTCTTCTATCTCTCTCTCTCTGTTCTTTATACAGCCTCTTCTTCTCATTGATTAACTCCACCATCTTCTTAGCAAAATCATTACTAGAGAAATCAATTGATAACACTTTGCTGGACAGATCTCTATTTGCTTCCAGCTTGGCTCTTAATGAATCCTAATCTTCTTCTGTATAGTACTTTGCAGCTTCTTGTACTTTTAAGTTTCAGACAGTTCTAACTCATCCTGCACTCTTTTTGCAATCAATGCATCCTGTCTTTTCAGTTCATCTTTTCTTGCGTTTTCAGCCTCCTCTTGAGCTTGCAGTCTTACTATTTCTGCCAAACTAGCTTGCTCTTCTCTGATCTGTTTCTTTGTCCTTTTAGACTGAGATTTTTCTTCAAGCACTGCCTTTCCTTCTCTTTGACCTTTCTTTGGAGAGGGAATTATGCTTTCATCACCAGAATTAATTTCTTCAAAGGCAGTATTAACATCTGTGAAAGCAGTACTAACATCTGTGAAACCAGTATTAATTTCTTCACCAGTACTAACTTCATCAGCATCCAATTTCCTCCTCAATCCAGTCTTAACTTTCCTTGTGTAGGTCTTGGTTCTTTGAGTAAGGACTTTAGCTAGAGTTTCAGCTGCTTCTAATCCTTCAGGACTAATATCTGCCTCCCCTAAAGTTTTGCCTTGTGTGGGAGTCTCAAAATCCTCTGATTTATCCTTCATAATAGACCTAACCATTTCATCCAAACCTTCCTCTTGTAAATTCCTCCCCTGTTTGGAAGAATTTTCAGCATCCTCATCCTCAGTTATGTAGCCTTTGCTACCTCCAAAGGTAACAGATCCACCTTTGCATTCTTCAAAATCATCCAGGTGATCCTTGTTACCAGTCATGTGCCCTGAGCATCCACTGTCAAATATACCTTTGTCCTCCATGATCTTGAGTGGATGATCCTGCACATGAAAAAGAGAAATTAGTTTCTCTTAGGGACCCAGGCCTTTTCAGGCTTGGGTCTGCCTTGTGGACCTTTAGCATTTACAGTTTGAACAAAATTGGATCACCTATTACAATTGGAGTGTGATCTAGTGTTCCTCCAATTATAACCCGCTGAGGTCTTAACAGCAGTGCCTCAATTTCCCTTTACAACATGAGAATAAGGCATTTTTGATGTATTTCTAACAATGGGTCTTCTCACAGGTGAATGTGATTTTGAAAAATTACTTCTTTGATTAAACTTATTCACCTGGGGTCTTACAGGACTAAAACTGTTTGAGTTACTGGTAGGTACTGGTTGTTTAGGTCTAACAGTATTAACATTAGACCTGACAAAATTAACATTTTGCCTAACAGAATTAACATTTGCCTTACCAGTATTAACATTAGGCCTAACAGAATTACTGTTTGGCCTAATAGCATTGAGTTGTACTGGTCTAGGTACAAAGTGATTAGCATGATTAACCATGTTTGCATTGTTCCATACTCGTTTTGCTACCCTATTACTAGTATTAAAAACCCTTTGTTTCTTAAGCTCAGCCTTTTTTGCCATTTTCTTTTCATAAAAGTTACAATTTCTGATCAAATGACTTAGGCTGCCACAAACAAAACACTTTTTCTTGATGAAAGAGTAACCTTCCCCTAGTTCTCTTTCTATCATTTTATTCCAATTCTTTCCGTTAACTTTAGGTGTCTCTTGATTTTTCATTGGTTGCCTAGAAGTTTTTACGTGTGTTACACAACTAGGTTCAACTTCTTTTGGTTTTGGTTCAGACATGACTTTTTCATTAGTTGTAACAGACTTAGACTCAGACATCTCTTTTGGTACACTTATAATTTCTGATTCAAACTCAACAGAGTGCTCAGAGGGATTTCCAAAAGATCCTGCACTGTCATTTGATTGACAGGTAGAATACTCATTGAATTTGTCATCTGAGACACTAGTTTCATGCTTTTGAGGTCCCTTTTTACCATAAACATACAAAGATTCATCAATTTCCTGTTGTTTATGTCTTGTTAGATTTTGTTTGGAGTATAGTCCCTAGTTAAGGGATGTGGATATCTTTTCAAATTATCAGTCTTGAAAATCTATTGTGCAAAGGTTTTTCAACAAAGGTTTCTCTGTGCTCCTGTACAATTTTACCCAGTACGATTCATATTATTCTCTCATAGCTTAATACCTCATTGTTTGATTTTATTCACATACCCCTAAGTCCAACTTTACTATTTGAACTATACCAGAATTAACTAATTTCAATGGTTTTTTGAAGATTTCCTTCCATGTATCTACTTTTTATGCAATTGTTCCTTTTCTTTTACAGCTTTCATTCCTATTCTCCTATATTTTTTAAGCTTTTCATCTTTTTCATATAATTCATTTGCCTGAAATGTAAGCTGTTCATTTAGAGATAATTGCTGCTTTTGAAAAGTAACAATTTGAGCTTCTAATTTCTTAACAGCTTGATTATAGGCAAGTATTTTTGCTTCTTGTTCACCTAACTGATTCGTTTGTTCATCACACAGTGTTTTAAGTTTATTATATGAATCAATGCAAGTTTTAGAACATAATGATACCTCATTATTTGAGCTGATTGCCATGAGTGCATGATTTGTCTCTACTTCTTCTACTGTATGTTCTCCCCAATTGACAACACCATCATCCATAGTCAGCAAACAGTTCTGATTCTGCTCTTTCTTTCCAGCTCCTTGATCTTGATAAAACGAGTCTCTCTTCTTTCCATCATTTGTCCCCTTGGATGTACATTCCCTAGCAAAATGACCAGTGTTGTGACATTTGAAACATTCAAGCTTCTTTTTGTCAAAACCAACAGGTTTGTTTCCATCAATCCGGACTCTCCTTCCAGTTTTCTTGTAAAACTTCTTCATTCGAATAGCAATCATTGCTATCTGCCAGTTTATGTCCATCTCTTCAATGTCCAAATCATCAATCTGTTCTAGGTCTTCATGAAGCAAGTCCAAATCTTCTGATTGTTTGACAAAGAGTGAATAAATAACTTCATCAGCAAAACCAGCAGGAACTTCTCTTTCTGGAATATTGTTTGAAGAAGTAGGAGTGTAAGTACTGTAGGCACCAGTATGACCAAACATAACCTTGTTAGTGTTGCTCTTGCTGTGTGAAACAAAAGCAACATTTTGAGCACTTGCAGATGATTTTGAGGTACTTGTGAGTTCCTGCTCAAAGACCCTAAGGTTATTATACAAGTCATCAATGGATAAAGTGTCAACATCTGGTTTGGTTCTCATTGTCATTGCCAGATTTGACCAAGCTGGGGGCAAAGATCTGAGAAACTTGTGATTTGCATCCTCAGTTGATACTTCAGCACCATGAGCTTCCAACTGTGAGAGTAGTTGTTGGAATCTGTCATATCCCTTTTCTAACCCTTCTGAACTTGATATAGTAAATGCTTCAAACTGTTGTTTTAAAACAGCTTTCTGCATCTTCTTTGAATTTGCATTACCACCAAACCTAGTCCTTATGGCTTCCCTAATTTCTTTTGCATAGTCCATTCCATGAAATCTTCTCAGATGTTCCTTGGGAATGGCCATAAGTAAGATGGTTCTTGCCTTCCTTTCCTTTTCAACCGCATGAATTTCTGCAGCAGATACTAGTGGAAGTACTCTAATAACACCATCTTTTCCAGTTGAAATTCTATTCTTAGAATTTCTATTCTGAATTACCTTCCAAACATCATTGTCAATATATTCAAGGTAATGCTCCATTTCCATGGCCCATATATCATAACCCTTTTATTTTCTCACAAGTCAAGAACTTAAAATAAAATATATAAACATCAACTAAACTAAATAACATTTATTTAAAACACACTTAACAATTAAGACATGCAAACATTAAATATGATCCTAATTATCTAATAATTAAACAATGTATTTATTCATATAATGCTTCTTCATCTAATGACTCCGGCCATATACATCGAATTAATCGATTGCGTAAGCCTTATATAAATAAATACCACATAGCACATAGATATTTTAACTATTTTAGGCCCCATTCATTCAATAATAAGGGTCTTCCCGAATTCTTGAATCATGGATCTTACCAATTAAGAAAAATATTTAAAGTTTATATGAATCTAGATCATTTTTAAACCAAATCTTTTTAACAAATTAACAAGATTTAAATTTTTAATATTAATCCGTGATAAATTTGCATGATTTTATCATGGATCTCCATTAACAATTAACAAAACTTAAAACAATTAACAATTAATACATCAAGTTTTATATAAAATTGCATACAACCTAAATCTCGTCTGATTACTTTTATTAACCATCAAGATCAAATCTTTTTAACATAAAACGCCCACCGGGGCATTAAAATTAATCACGAAACGCTAATTTGTCTAATTTTATTCCTTGTAATTAAATATTCTACACGATGGCTCGTGATGCCACTGTTGGGTTTTACGATCTAATTAACCATATTAATTAACACGAGTACGCAGCGGAATTAAAAATCATGTAGAACACATTAATTAACAAAAGATTGAAGATGTGTACCTTTTAGCTAATAACGAAACACCAGTCTTTAATATACGTGTATGTATAAATAGAATACCACGAAAACTAATAAAGTTACCAAAGTAGATAACCTCTATGGTATGCACACACTACACGCCACCAAGATACGTTAGGATGCTAGTCCTTCCATCACGAATAAAACAACCGAACATGGTGTTCTTGTTTTGGTTCTTGTCGTCACACGATCCAAAACCCACAAGGGTTTTATTAACCCATCGCCAAACCACATAGAATAAAGAATATACATTCAATATATTACGTATGCATATGCATGTATATTTTACATGCATGTATATGATATTAATATCATATCTCAAAGATCGGCTAGCAAACGAATGGTTTATATAGGATATCATATATCGATAGATTGTAAGGCATATAATATTCGTGTGTCTCTGGAATATAAGGGAATAAATTAGTCGATTGACTTTTTAGAGATATCATTATATGTCATGTAATTTATGAAGGTAAAAGGTGTTTATATAGTCTCCAAACTTGTTCTCCAAGTTAGACTAAATAACCTCCTCAAGTTTCATAAATCGACACTCTCTTCCCTTGTACTCTTTTAGTTCGACCGGTCACAACCAACACCCCACGGGTTTGGTTTTCGTACTAACAAGTCCCTCACTTGTTAATATCTAATAATTAAATCTAATGTCTAACGTAATAATTAAAGACCATTTAAGTATCCTCTGTGTAAACGCGTGTGCCCCCATAGGCTCACATATTTCTAGCCGTATATTTATTTATGATATGGACATATCCCAACAATAATTAAAACTATTCCACATCATCATACCCGATTGCACAAGTCATGTTAGAATTTCAAATTATATAATAGCATACTGTATGTGCATCCATCTATGTGGGACAAAAGACAACTGTGAATGGTTATACTTTGAATGGACAAAATACCACCACATCTCAACTCTCATGGCTTCGCCCATAATTTCATTGCTCCATTTCACCTTCCCAAAGTCACAACCGAGCCAACTTTTATCCGAACGTCCACAACTCACATTCATATCCACCCTCCCACAGTCTACGCGCATCAATTGGAACACCGCGCTTTGAATGTACACACTGAGTCATAGAATGACATTGCTTGTGATGTCACCAGCCGTCGATCTCTCCTTGGTGGTTGACTTCAGCTTGAAGCTCATATTATGCATTTTGGTGGTATTTTTCTTATCGATCTACTCTTTACATTTTTGAGGTTGTAGCCAATAGCGATTGACGGCGTATGCCAAATTATGTAACGAGCAAGTGTAACATGTGAAAGAATAGTTCTCCTTATGTTGCATAAAGTGAGACTGCAACTTTTGCTGATGGAGCTTGGTGTTTATATACAGACTTCCTCGATCTCAACTTAAACTCTTCGAGGGACATGGGATTAACCCAACACCCTCTAAGCATCATATCTTGACTTGAGAATGTAAAAATAGTAAAACAGGAGAAGCTTACATGGTCTGCTTGCCGGGATTTCGAGGTCCTCCCCAACTCCCATGTTAGACCCACTCCTAACTTCCTAAGCCATAAAAACAACTATGGTTGAGCGTCTTAAAATGTTTTCAAGCTAAGAAGATGCTTTCATAGTTTCGTGTTGTTTATAACTTATTATATAGAAATGATCACAAAAATCTGAGAGTCATGTAAACACTTTCAGATTGAAGTATTTCGATGGTTCTATCGAAATCTTAAATCGGATAAAACTTAGATTTTGAAACGAGAATGTGTTTTTGATATTATGAAACAGAACCAGAAATTGTGATGAATATATGACCAACAAAACTGATTTTTCGGTTATAACTGCATAGCAGTTAGTTTAACTACCAAATCAGTTAAATAAAAGGGGCAAAAAAAAAACAAGTCCATATCCGGGAACTTGTGATGAATATATGACCAGCCAGGGGCGCTGCCCCTTGGACCCTGCCCCTTGGACCCTGCCAGGGGCTGCCGCCCCTTGGACCCTGCTACCAGGGGTGTTGCCCCCAGACCCCCGTCACTCGGGGCTTCGCCCCGAATGATAATCATAATAACGCCAAACAAGTGTGCACTCCGCACAACCCCGACTTGTTGAACATTTATCATGATTACACATTGGTCAATCCATTACACTTAAATCATATGGTAACGCAAAATCACCAACAATCTTCCCCCATTTAAGTGTAATCTTGATTAACTTAAAGCAAACTCATAACAAACAACAAACTGATGCATAAATGAAATATCGAGACGATTGAATTTCACATTAGTACATTAGCATTCCAAATATTCGAATATTAGAGTGTCACTAAAGGATTGAACTCTTTCTATTCATAGTGAATACATGAAGATAATATACATAACAGTTTACACATTCACATGTTCTACTTGAAACTATGTTTTACTAGCTTGTGTCGTATCCTTAAATAAGCATATCAAAGCCAAGTCCCAAGCTTCTTGAAGCAGCTAAACTTCATGCTTATATAGGTAGTTTTTTACTCTTGAAAAAAAGTTGAACTTGATGCATCGCTTCGCAGATAGATTTATGAGGCGTAGGCCAGAAATTAACAGGCTGAAGTTCCTAGCCAAATCACCATTACCCCCCCCCCCCCCCCCCCCCCCCCCCCCAATGAACTACGGTCGCTACCCCCAAGAGAGAATGACAAGTGCGGACATGAGAAATGATGTTAAACTGAGAATGGCTAAGGACGAGTTACTTAGAAGCATGGAAGAATAGCAGGAATTCATCAACGCCTACAAAGAAATATAAAAGCTTTATTGCTTAACACCACATTGCTAACCATGTTTGTTGTTTGTTGTAGTTTTTATGTTATCAAATCGTCTAAATGAGGTTAGTCATGTACTCTTGTACATGTGGTGTTTTCTTTGTTGTAATGCTTTGAATGGATAAGGTTAGTATGCATTTTTAATTAAGAGTTTGCAAATTACAGAAACAAAAATCATACAAATGTACAAAACATACAAACACAAGAAAACAAATGCAGATATAATCACGATTCAGTTCGACAAATGGATAAACAACATAATAAGTTATTAGGGAGTCCGATATTGTGAAAAATGACACACTTTGAAACATGATATTTGATTCTTATTAACTCTAATTTGGACACTCTTTATTATGTAGACAAGCTCTATTCAAATAGAATGCAATCCGACTAACCAAGAAAAACATTTAAAACATATACATATATGTTTTCGGGTCCAAAGTTTGAACATAATCATATTTGTAATATTTTTGTGTTCTTTTGACACACTAGAGACATAATCTCACATTCATATATTTATATATATTATATATTTATTATATATTTATATATATATATTTTTTGTATTATGTATATATATATATATGATATAGTGTATATATATTAGTATGTATATGTATATATATATATATGTATATGTATATGTATATATATGTATATAGAGTTGGGGTAAAATAAAAAAAAGTTATAATAAAAAGGGTAAGAAGCCACAATATTGCGTCACGTGTCCCTTCTCTACCCTCTCTTTTTTTAACTAGAAGGGGCATTACTGTCATTTTACCCTTAGGATATATAAAAAAAACTTTTTCACAGAGTTCGTGTCTTCTCCGATCTTTGTCGTCTTCTCCATTGTTAAACCTTCTTCTCCACCGTGATAACCATCATCCTCTTCCGTTTATAATACGGACCGTCTATATTCACGTCGTCTCCATCGTGATCTTCACCATTCTGCATCGTGAATTTGATATGTTGATTGAGTGTTCTTCGTATCCTCCTCAACTAATAATGACTATTCATCATCAACGAGTACTGTTATTAAGATGTTAATCTTTTGTTTTTTATTTTTTATTTTTGTTAATTTACTTTATGTTAACTTAAAAGTTTAATTTTAATTAGTTAATATGTTTTTGTTAATTGTTAGTGTGTTTAGTTGATTTAAAACATTCACTGAATATGTGTTTGAGAAAATAAATAGTTGAAAAACTTGTATATGAAACATGCACACTAGGTGTTTGATAAAATGTTTACATGACATTCTGTAACTACGATGCACTAGTTTCGTACTGTGATGCACTTGATATAACATATTGATGGGGTTGATTTAAAATTTGATGTAGTAGTTGTATAAGATTCCATTAGTTTGCACATAGTTTAGTTTTGTATTTCTCATAGTTTTTCGTGTTGTTTAATGACTTAAAGGTAAATAGAAATGATAATGCAATCAACTTGAAAATGATAGTATCTTCATGAACAATGAGACACAAGCCATTAACTTGTCAAAGATTTCACATTTTGCATTTCATAAGTACGTAACCTATTTGAATAACAAACATCCATTCAGTTCAGTATATGTATTGATTATGCTGTTGAAATTATTGAATATCAATTGGTAGAAACTTATTTCTGGTTTTTCATGTTGTTTTTGTATCGAAAGTTATATCAGCCTTGGAGATGACAATGAACTTCAGTTTTTCTAATACTTTGTTGAGTCATCAAGAAGACTCGCCTGCTCATTACTTTTCTTCTTTAATCTCCCGGTAGCCCTGGCACTTCCGGACTATATCCTTTCCTCTATCAAATCGGTAAACTTTTTTTGACTTGTAAACTTTAGATGTACGGATACTAATTAACCAAGCATATAAATTTTGCGTTTGTATAATCATTTTACGCTGAATTAATGAACGCCTTATTAGTACGTATACTATTCTACGCAAGTTTTGTTTTTTACTGCATTATAGTTAAATATGCGGTGCATCACAATGTAAATATTAGGTGCATCACAGTATAAATTTTTATTTCACTTTATAGTCTCATTGTTCATGAAGTATTCTCATTATCTTTTCTATTCACCTTTAATGCATCATAGTTATCGCATCATGATGTTATTGCTTGGTGCATCATGATGTAGTAAATTGACATTGTGATGCAGTTAATTTTTTGCATCGTGATGCATTAGATTTATACATTGTGATGCAGTTAATAACATTTTGATGTAATAAATTTATCCATTGTGATGTAGTAGATTTATACATTGTGATTCAGTAGATTTATAACATTGTGATGCAGTAGATTTATACATTGCGATGCAGTAGATTTATACATTGTGATGAAGTAGATTATTCATTCTGATGCAATACATAACATTGTGATGCACTAGATTTATATATTGTGATGCAGTAGATTCATAACATTGAATTTTACAAATATTTAAACGAAACATTCAAGTACTAGCAGGGTGTCAATTTTTATTTTGTGCATCACAGTGTAAATATTTGGTGCACCACAGTATAATTTTTTATTTCACTTTATGTAGTATTAGATTCTTACCTTTTTAGTTTTTTTTCTTTAGGTGATAATAATCGGTTGGTTGGAAAGTGGAAACACCTATTTGTTAAATGGACAGTTTCATCTCTTCGCTCACAAGAAAAGAAAGATACGTTTGGTGCCATAGAAGTTGAGATGAGAGGATCTACTATAATGCACTTGATTTTGTATTCGTTTATTTTTTTTTTTTTTTTTAAATAATACTGTGTAGATATTAAATATTACTTTTTTAGTTGTAAATACATAATGCATTTATACTTAAATCAATTCAATAGAGTCTAATTGTTCATGAAGTTTCCTAATTATCTTTTCTATTCACATTAATGCTTTATAGTTATCAACATCATAGGGTTATTAGTAGCGGCATCATGATGCAGTAAAACAACATTGTGATGCAGTAGATTTTTTGCATTGTGATGCATTAGATTAATTTATTATGATGCAGTTAATAACATTTTGATGTAATAGATTTATACATTGTGATGTAGTAGATTTATACATTGTGATTCAGTAAATTTATAACATTGTGATGTAGTAGATTTATACGTTCTGATGCAGTAGATTTTTTCATTTTAAATTTTGTGATGCGTTATTATTCATCTAATGATGCAACAGATAACATTGTGATGCACTGGATTTATATATTGTGATCCAGTAGATTCATAACATTGAATTTTACAAATATTTAAACGGACCTTTCAAGTACTAGCAGGGTTTCAATTTTTATTTGGTGCATCGCAGTGTAAATATTTGGTGCATCGTAGTAAAAATTTTTATTTCACTTTATGTAGTATTAGATTCTTAGCTTTTTAATTTTTTTTCTTTAGGTGATAATGGTCGGTTGGTTAGAAAGTGGAAACACCTATTGGGTAAATGGACGAGTTCTCATTTCACGCTCATCGAAGAAAAGCAAACAACGATTAGAGTCATAGAAAGATTGGATGAGATGATCTACTCATAAAGCAACATGATTTATGTATTTGTTTATTTTTTTAATTTTTTTTTAAATAAGTACTTTATAGATATTAAATCATTACTTATAATACATGTTTTCAGTTGTAAAACATATAGCATTTATTACTAAAATCAACTCAATAGAGTCTCATTGTTCATGAAGTATCCTCATTATCTTTTCTATTCACCTTCAATGCATCATAGTTATCGCATTATGGTGTTATCGCTTAGTGCATCATGATGCAGTAAAATAAGATTGTGATGCACCAGGTTTCTTCGCTAGCTACTATTTTTTAGTTTCTGCACATAACGAATAACTATTTGAAAGTAATAAATTCATTGGATTCAATATGTAATGTTTTGTCAGATATGGGTATGTTTTTATGTTCTTAATTCCTTGGTATATATTTTTGGAGATCTCGCTATATAAATACTGTGTATGTGTCAATATTTTTTCGTTCAAGCTTACTTTATAGAGAAATGGGGTCGTGTTCCTGCACTAGGATGCAATCCCACTTTCTTTCTAGATCTATAAGATGCAGTGATCGAAAACCTCCCATATGTAGGAGCAATGGCTGTATCAAATCTTGAAGCTCGACAAGTAACCACGAGCCTCTTGTTCACATCTTAGGAAATGTGTTAGCACTGAAGAGATGGCTCTATTTCTCTCTCATTTACTTGTGAATTAGTTGGTTTTTATCAGTATTATTACCTACTGTGATTTTACCTTAATATGCCCAAACACTCTTTAATTACTTGAGCGAGTCTCATTTTTATGATACTATGAGAGTACACTACAACTAGAGTTCTACTTAAAAAAGATGGAAGCATGTAAAGTTGTATACTTGCTAGGTTATTATCTGTTGTCCGTACTATAATTAGTTTCAGGTAACCTACTTTGCTTTTGGTCTACTCATCATTTTCCATTTTAAGTAAATGCCAACAAAAAGAAAAATAAGACTACAAGAAAGTTAAGACTAAAAATTTACCTTTTTTTTGACCCTTTACGAATATGAGTGTGTGTAAGTGCATTTTTTTGACATAATTAGTCTGTTACATATCAGAACAACGGTGTATTTTAAGGGGAGCTGGTGATTTTTAAAAATCATGTTCAACCATTTTACTTTTCTTAGTATCCAAAGATCAGACAGCTTACAAAGAATCCCATGACACAGCGTTATTGTTACATGAGGAATGCACCCCAACCACAACAAGGTGTGTGAAGACTTTTAGGCTCTTTTTATATTTTTTTTGTCAAGATATTCTAAGCTCATACTGCATACTTAATGGCATTTGGTAAAATAAGATAGTATAGTAACTTTAACTTCATACTTTACCTCCTTGATCAGCAAAGTATTGCTATGTTTGACTTGACACATAGTTTGTTTAATTATTTGTCAAATATGTGAACATACCCTTTAATATAGACAACGTAACAAATCTTTTGGACCCAAGATTTTCTAAATGGCTTTGAGTGTTCATTTCACTATCCTTAAGAAATTACGCCCCCTGCTATTTCGGTTCCATGTTGATGTTAGATTTCCACTAGGATTAATATAGCCTAACAGAAGTTATATGACATCATTATAGAATGCTACCCAGAAGCCCATGATGGGATAAAAAGTATTGTCTGATTGTAATTTAGTTTTTTAGTTTTATTGTCTAAATAACCATCTATTAGTTTATATTATTAGCATAATAATGAGCCAATGAACGCATACTTTCCTTTGTATACAGGTTTACAGTTACGAATGAATTTGTATAACTAATATCCGAATGCACTGTGTAACCATCAAGTTCAAGATCATTTGTATAGTATATAATATTCTTAATGTTGTACAAAGAGCGACTAATGATCTTTTTACCATCATTAGAGCTAGGTGCTTTTACTTTATATCTCGGACGAGGGACCAAATCCGTTAATATTGATAATATATGGAGATCTGCGAGTCAGTTAGAGTCACCTAGTGTAATTTGTAGCTAAATGTATGCAATGCATTGTAGCATACTTGATGTTGTATTCACTATATGCATTCCTAACAGATATGACCAGGTATATTTTTCATTTCCAGATTTCTCTTCTATACTAGAAGGTATAGTGACGCTATCTGGATATAGTCTCATGAATTCCTAACAGATTTGCCTTCGATTAACTCCTCTTTCAATATGCTTCTTTGCTTGACTAGCGTTGATGTGTAAACGATCTGGCAAAATAGCTGTTTTGAAAATAATTGAGTTTTTCTCGGAATAGAATTTAATAATGTAACTTAATTTTTTTATTGCTATCATTGTCAGCATATTTCTTGGCCTTCTCTGAATCTGTTTATATCGGTCATAGTAACAATGTCGATGTTATCTTGATGTGCTTCTGAGCCAATGTCAGATTCAGTCGAAGAATTCATGCCTTCTATCTCTGCTTCATCTTCATCCGCTCTCTCAGCTTCACTTTTCGCTTTATTAGCTGATCTATGAACTCATCACTTGAGTAAAAGTAGGACCCACTTCCCTGTTTGGCAAAAGTTGACTTTTGTTAGTTTTCCTACAAGTTTGTGTTTTGATTGCTCCATTATATGATCTTTAAACCGTTCTTAATTAGCTAATCCAGGTTCTGTTGCTAGGCAAGTGTTTTGTTCTAAATTCCAGATTCTAATAGAATTTTTTAACAGATTGCAGTTCCATTTTGCATTTCATAAATACGTAACCTATTTGAATAACAAACATCCATTCAGTTCAGTATATGTATTGATTATGTTGTTGAAATTATTGAATATCAGTTGGTTAGATATTATACTAGTTTTTCATGTTGTTTTTGTATCGAAAGTTATATTGGCCTTGGAGATGACAATGAACTTCAGTTTTTCTAATACTTTGTTGAGTCCTCAAGAGACCCGTTGCACGATCCTTTTCTTCTCTATCTCAACGGTAGCCCTGGCACTTCCGAACTATATCCTTTCCTCTATCAAATCGGTAAACTTTTTTCGACTTGTAAGCTTTAGATGTACTGATACTAATTAACCAAGCATACAAATTTTGGGTTTGTATAATCATTTTACGCTGAATTAATGAATGCCCTATTAGTACGGATACTATTTCACTCAAGTTTTGTTTTTTACTGCATTATAGTTAAATATGCGGTGCATCACAGTGTAAATATTTGGTGCATCGCAGTATAAATTTTTATTTCACTTTATAGTCTCGTTGTTCATGAAGTATCCTCATTATCATTTCTATTTACCTTTAATGCATCATAGTTATCGCATCATGATGTTATTGCTTGGTGCATCATGATGCAGTAAATTAACATTGTGATGCAGTAAATTTTTTGCTTTGTGATGCATTTGTTTATAATTCATGATGTAGTTAATAAATTTTGAGGTAATATATTTCTCATTGTGATGTAGTTTGATTTATACATTGTGTATCTGTAATTTATACATGTGATGCAGTTGTTTTATTACATTGGATGCAGTAGATTTTACATTGTGATGATGTAGAGTATTATTCTGTTGCAATAATAATATTTGTGATGCACTAGAGTTTATATATTGTGATGCAGTGATTCTTAACATTGAAATTTTACAAATATTTAACGGAACTTCAATTCTAGCAGGGTGTCATTTTTATTTTGTGCGTCACAGTGTAAATATTTGGTGCACCACAGTATAAATTTTTATTTCACTTTATGTAGTATTAGATTCTTACCTTTTTTGCTTTTTTTCTTTAGGTGATAATAATCGGTTGGTTGGAAAGTGGAAACACCTATTTGTTAAATGGACGAGTTCTCATCTCACGCTCACCAAAGAAAAAGCATGCACGTTTGGAAGCCATAGAAATGATGGGATGAGGGATATATCTTAAAGCAAAACATGATTTATGTATTCGTTTATTTTTTTTTTAAATAAGTACTTTGTAGATATTAAATCATTACTTTTTTCAGTTGTAAAACTTATAGCATTTATTACTAAAATCAATTCAATAGAGTCTCATTGTTCATGAAGTATCCTCATTATCTTTTCTATTCACCATTAATGCATTATAGTTATCACATCATGGTGTTATTAAGTAGTGCATCATGATGCAGTAAAACAACATTGTGATGCAGTAGATTTTTTGCATTGTGATGCATTAGATTAATTTATAATGATGCAGTTAATAACATTTTTTATGTAATATATTTATATATTGTGATGTAGTAGATTTATACATTGTGATTCAGTAAATTTATAACATTGTGATGCAGTAGATTTATACGTTCTGATGCAGTAGATTTATATATTGTGATGCAGTATATTATTCATTCTGATGCAACAGATAACATTGTGATGCACTGGATTTATATAGTGGTCGTTCCAGTAGATTCATAACATTGAATTTTACAAATATTTAAACGGACCTTTCAAGTTATTATAGCAGGGTTTCAATTTTTATTTGGTGCATCGCAGTGTAAATATTTGGTGCATCGTAGTATAAATTTTTATTTCACTTTATGTAGTATTAGATTCTTACTTTTTAATTTTTTTTTCTTTAGGTGATAATGATCGGTTGGTTGGAAAGTGGAAACACCTATTTGGTAAATGGACGAGTTCTCATCTCACGCTCATCGAAGAAAAGCAAACAACGATTGGAGTCATAGACAGATTGGATGAGATGATCTACTCATAAAGCAACATGATTTATGTATTTGTTTATTTTTTAATTTTTTTTAAATAAGTACTTTATAGATATTAAATCATTACTTATAATACATGTTTTCAGTTGTAAAACATATAGCATTTATTACTAAAATCAACTCAATAGAGAAATCGTTCGAGCTTAAATATTTTGAGTTGTATCGCACATGAAAATTCTTTCATATTCCTTTTTAGGTAGAGCATTGTATAAAGCCAGTTTTTCTTCATCATTCTTGGAAATCATTTTCTTGTAGTTCTCATCAAATTTTTCATATGGAATAACTATATCATTACCATCTTTGTCTTTGATGATAGGTTTATAGTTACCATAAGCTATAATGTACCAAAGATCAATATCTTTAGATTTTACATAAGTTTCAAAATGGTTTTTCCGATATATAAAACAATTTGCCTCGAATAGAGGTGGTCGTTGCATAGATTGACCTTCTTTGTAGTTTTCTGAATCCATAATCGTTTTAAAGAGTTAAAATACAATTTATTTTAAAAACTTTGGTAACCTAGCTCTTGATGCCAATTGTGGAAAACTAGAAGGGGAGGTTGAATAGTTTTCTTGATTAATTGTTATCTTTTCAAAAAATTTGCTTGAAACATTATGTGAAATGACTTGATGTTGATCTTGGTTCATGAAATATAAAAGTGAGTAAAAGAAAGAGTTAGAAAGATATAACTAGGACACAAGTATTTATAGTGGTTCGGCTATAAGGGCACCTTCCTTGCCCTACTCTACTCCCCGAGTCACCTACTTGAGAGTTTGTTAAACACTAGTCACCAATCTCCTTTTTGACCGAAGGAGAAGCCTCACAATGATGGTTACACCTCCTTAATAATACAAAGCTAAATAACGGATTCTTCACATGGTAGAATCGAACCAACACAACTATACTTGATATACAAATGATGAATGGACTAACAACTACAAAGTAATGGTCAAGACTCAGCAATGTGATCTTGTTGGAGTTATGGAGATTGAATGCAATGTACTTGGTACTTGATTATCTCAGATGAATGCTTGGTAATTTCTTCTTTGAAGTAAATTACCTACAAGAAGCTAAGAAAGATTATGCAAGAAATAGAGAGAAAGATTAGTAGATAAGAGAGTATTTCTTAGTCAGAAGGTGTGTGAAAACATGAGAAATGGCTTGGTATTTATAGCCAAAAAAGTATTGTAGCACGGTTCCACCGGTGCCATTGACAAATGGAACCGGCAGCCAAAACCAATGGAACCGACCTACATTAACCAAATCTGAATTTTGATTCTCAAGATCTTGAAAAATCTTGTGTAATCTTGTGAGATTACCCTTGGATTTGCTGCATTTGATTAGGTCATGCATGATGTAATTAGAGGGGAAATTAGAAAACATTTTTGTGTATAGTTTTGGTTAACATAAAATAATGTATACACATTTTTATGTCACTTTGATTTGTGAAAACTTGTGTTTTAGAGAAGGTTTTAGCATAATATTACTTCAAGTTTTGTCATCAATAAAACAACGATGATCGCTAAATAGAAATAAATGTTTTTGCCGGTTTATTTGTATTAACAAAAAAGATAGCATTCAATTTAATGTAGATAAATTTGAAAATGCATCTGAAAGTTTAAACAAGCTCATAGAGTGTCAAATTGTTGATAATTGCAAGAAAGGTTTAGGCAATGAAAAATATAATGTAGTTCCACCTCCCTACACAGGAAATTTCATGCCTCCAACACCTGATTTGTCTTTTACTGGTTTAGATGAGTTTGTTAATAAGCCTGTAGTTGAAAATAAAAAGTCGGATGAAGTTATGTCTAAGTAGTTAGGAAATCTGATGATTCCCCAATTATTGAAGATTGGGTGTCAGATAGTGAGGAAGAAAATGTGTCTCAGACTAAAACTGAGAAGAAAACAGTTAATCCTAGTATTGCTAAGATAGAGTTTGTCAAACCTATGCAAAAGAGAAAACTGCTAGGGAAAACTGTTAATATAAGATGAGAATCATTGGTAAAACACTCACAGGTCCAAGAAGCAATCAAAAAAATTAGACAATATGTGTCTCAAAGAAGAAGCAATTTTGAGATGTTTATAAGGACTGTTATGTGTGTGGAAGCTTTGATCCATTTGCAAAGTTGTTTGCATTTACATCAAAAAATGTTTTCATCTTTAATAAGGATGGTTAAAATGTTTGGAACAATGCTCAAAGGGTGAATCATTAAAACTTTGCTAAAATGACTCACCCATGTGCTAAAAAGAACATGGTTCAAGAGCGTACATAATGAAGTCTGTTTAATATCAAATAATACTGCTAGGGACAAAATATTTCTAAAACAGATAGTATCAGGTAATACTGCTAAGACAAGTTAATACTGTTCACTAAATCTTCCATAAAGTTAAATGCATGCTAGACCATTGTAATTTCTTCTAACGGCACATTCAACTGTTAAGAGGCCCATTAATAATAACACAACATTTAAAAACAGTAATATTAATCAAAAGGTTTATACTGTTAGGGGTAAAAATATTAATATTGTTAGGCCAAAAGCAGTAGTTAATGTTGTTCATGGAAATAATGTTAATGCTGTTAAGGCCTCAGCTTGTTGGGTTTGGAAACCAAAGACTAAAGTTTTAGACTATGTTTCTAAACACAACAGTGCATCAACCATCCTAAAAAGGTTTGATTATATTGATGCACAAGGCAGATCCAAGTCAGTAATGGCTTGGGTCCCCAAAAGAAACTGATTTTCTTATCTGATGTGCAGGGAAATCCATAAATAGATTTACAGGATAAAGGAGTAATTGATAGTGGATGCTCAAGGCACATGGCAGGGAACATGTCCTATCTTACAGACTATGAAGAGATAGATGGAGGATATGTTGCTTTTGGAGGGAATCCCAAAGAAGGGAAAATCACAGGAAAATTGATACAGTTAAAAACTGGTAATTTAGATTTTGAAAATGTGTATTTTGTGAGAGAGTTAAAGTTTAATCTTTTTAGTGTCTCACAAATGTGTGATAAAAAGAATAGTGTTCTTTTTAATGACACTGAATGTATTGTGTTATCTCAAAACTTTAAGTTAATTGATGAAAGTCAAGTTTTACTTAGAGTTTCTAGAAAGAACAATATGTATAGTGTTGATTTAAAAAAACATAGTTCCTAAAAGAGAATTAACTTGCATTTTTGCAAAACCCACATCTGATGAATCTAAACTGTGGCATAGAAGGCTAGGTCACTCAAATTTTAAAACCATGAATAAATTGGTTAAGGGAAATCTTGTAAGAGGTTTACCTTCCAAACTTTTTGAAAATGATCAAACATGTGTTGCTTGTCAAAAGGGAAAGCAGCACAAAGCCTCTTGTAAGTCCAAAACAGAGAACTCAATCAGTCTTCCTTTACATTTGTTGCATATGGACTTGTTTGGTCCAACATTTGTAAAAAGCCTTATGAAGAAAATGTATTGCCTAGTTGTCACAGATGATTACAGTATGTTTACATGGGTTTTCTTT
Source organism: Tanacetum coccineum (assembly GCA_026074375.1). Taxonomy (NCBI): domain Eukaryota; kingdom Viridiplantae; phylum Streptophyta; class Magnoliopsida; order Asterales; family Asteraceae; genus Tanacetum; species Tanacetum coccineum. Next base: position 28,804 of record BQNB010048647.1, read on the forward strand.
CTAGCTATAAAGGATGAGACTAGTGGCATTCTTAAGTCCTTTATAACTGAGATAGAGAATCTAGTAGATCACAAGGTTAAGGTGATTAGATGTGATAATGGGACTGAGTTCAAAAATAGAGAAATGAATTAGTTTTGTGAAATGAAGGGTATTATGAGACAATTTAGTGTAGCTAGAACTCCTCAACAAAATAGAGTTGCTGAGAGGAGGAATATGACACTAATTGAGGCTGCTAGGACTATGCTAGCTGATTCTAAGTTGCCAACTACTTTTTGGGCAGAAGCAGTTAATACTGCTTGCTATGTGCAAAATAGAGTGTTAGTAGTTAAGCCTCATAACAAGACCCCATATGAACTTTTTCATGGTAGAACACCAACTTTAAGTTTTATGAGACCATTTGGGTGTCCTGTTACCATTCTCAATACCATAGATCATTTAGGAAAATTTAATGGTAAGGCTGATGAAGGTTTCTTTGTTGGATACTCTTTGAATAGTAAAGCCTTTAGAGTATTCAATAGTAGAACAAGGATAGTGGAAGAAAACTTGCATATTAGGTTTAGTGAGAGTACACCTAATGCTGTAGGTAGTGGACCAGATTGGCTATTTGATATTGATGCACTAACAAGAACAATGAATTATGAGCCAATTGTTGCAGGTACACAGTCTAATGGTTTTGCAGGTACAAAAGCAAGTGATAATGCAGGTCAAGCTAGAAAGGAGACAGAACCTGTCAATGATTACATTTTGCTACCATTATGGACTGCTGATCCACCATATTCTTAAGATCCAAAGAGTTCTCATGATGATGGATCCAAACCTTTAAGTGATGATGGAAAGAAGGTTGATGAAGATCCAAGAAAAGAAAGTGAATGTAAAGATCAAGAGAAAAAAGATAATATTAACAACACTAACAATGTTAATACTGTTAGTTCAACTATTAATGCTGCTGGCATAAATGAGGATAATGCTGTTAGTGGAAAAACAAGCATTGAACTTCCATTTGATCTAAATATGCCTATTTTGGAAGATGATAGCATATTTGACTTCTTAAGAGATGATGAAGATGATGGTGTAGTGGCTGACATGAACAATTTAGATACTACAATCAAAGTCAGTCCTATTCCAACTACATGAATTCATAAAGATCATCCTCTTGATCAAGTGATTAGAGATTTGCAATCAGCTACATAAACAAGAAAGATGTCAAAGAATTTGGAGGAACATAGGTTTGTTAAACAAACCATAAAGACCTTCAAAACTGCTTGTTTGCTTGCTTTTTATCACAGGAAGAACCCAAAAAGGTAATTCATGCATTGAAGGATCCAAGCTGGATAGAGGCTATGCAGGAATAGCTTCTACAATTCAAGTTACAAGAAGTTTGGATTTAGTGGATTTACCAAATGGAAAAAGGGCTATAGGCAAGATTGTGATAAGAAATAAAGCAAGATTGATTGCTCAAGGGTACACATAAGAAGAAAGGATTGACTATGATGAAGTTTTTGCCCCTGTTGCAATAATTAAAGCAATTAGGCTATTTTTAGCTTATGCTTCATTTAAAGATTTTGTGGTGTATCAAATGGATGTAAAAAATGCTTTTCTCTATGGGAAGATTGAAGAAAAGTTTATTTATGTCAACCTCCAGATTTGAAGATCCATACTTTCCAATAGATATACAATTTAAAAAACACTATATGACACATCAAGCTCCTAGAGCTTGGTATGAAACCTTGTCAACATATCTGTTGGACAATGGTTTTCAAAGAGAGGAAATGGACAAGTCATATACATCAAAGCACAAAGGTGATATATGTTGGTCCAAGTTTATGTGGATGATATCATCTTTGGTTCAACAAAGAAGGAGTTATGCTTTGCATTTAAGAAGTTGATGCATGAGAAATTTCAGATGAGTTCTATGGGAGAACTTACATTCTTCTTGGGATTACAAGTGAAGCAGAAGAAGGATGGCATATTTATTAGTCAAGATAAATATGTTGCTGAAATTTTAAAGAAATTTGGGTTTACAAAAGTCAAGACTGCAAGCACACCAATGAAAACTCAAAAGCCTCTGCTCAAGGATGAAGATGGTGAAGAAGTGGATGTTTATATGTATAGGTCAATGATTGGTTCATTGATGTATCTTACATCTTCAAGACCTGACATCATGTTTGCAGTGTGTGCCTATGCTAGATACCAAGTCAATCCAAAGGTTTCACATCATATACCAAAAAAGGATTTTTATGTACTTATAAGTCAACCAAAATTGGGCCTTTGGACCAAAAGAATCTCCATTTGGATTTGGTAGCATACACTGATAGTAATTATGCTGGAGCAAGCTGGATAGGAATCAAACACAGAGGTTATCAATTTCTTGGATGTAGATTAATATCAAGGCAGTGCAAGAAACAGATAGTGGTTGCAAATTCCACAACAGAAGTTGAGGATGTGGCTGCTTCAAGTTGTTGTGGACAAGTGCTTTGGATTCAGAATCAACTACTTAATTATAGGGTATCAATTTTATTATATCCAAGAATCTTTTATTGACAAATAACAGTACTATTTGTATAATTACAAAATTCTGTTTTCATTCAAAAACAAAGCATATAGAGGAATCAACATCATTTTATTAGAGATTGCAATAAAGAAATTGATTCAAATGGTCCAAAAACCATACTGACAAGAATGTTGCAGATTTGCTTTACAAACGCTTTGATGTAATAGATTTTCAATATTTGATTGTTATATTGGAATGATGAATCTTTAAAGACTTTTATCTCTTTATATTTTTGTAAAGTTTTGTATGAATTAGTACTGTTATTCATGTCATTAAAAGTTTTTGCTGTTAAGTATAATTAATATTGCTAGTTATACTTAATATTGTTGAGTTACAACTGTTAGTTATACTTAATACTGCTAGGTATAATTAATACTGTGATTATTGTGAAAATTGCTTATGGCTTGTGTTTTCTTAGTTTTTGAACTAACATTTTGCAGGAAAAGCAAAGGAAAGTGTTAAATTGATGATGGAAAAGCTGTTTAGAATGGAATTGGAGTTAATGCTGGTGACTCAAAGTTAATGCTGCTAGGCATAACTTACTACTGCTGGTTCTAAGTTAATGCTGCTAGGCATACACTTACTACTGCTGGGTGAAAGTTAATGCTGTTGAGGGTATTTTCCATAAATACTTCGATTAAGGGTTTCAATCAATCATTTAATCGATTTCAATCTTTCAAATACTCTCTAACTACAAACCCTAACTCAATTCTATCATCCATTATCAAAACCCAACACAAATGACGACCCTGAAGTTTGCAGATACTCATAACATGGTCGTATTTTTGTCTAAACCCGCAAAAAGTGATGGGTTTGAACAAATTATGGATTTTTTGAATGCGCACTCTATAAGGCATGCATTAACGATCAATCCTACAATATACATTTCTTGTATCGAACAGTTCTGGTCTACTATCAAGGCCAAAACTATCAATGGGGAAGTACAGTTACATGCCCTAGTAGATGGCAAAAAGGTAACATTACTGAATCAACTGTTAGAAGAGATCTTCAACTAGAAGATGCAGAAGGTGTTGATTGTCTACCAAATTCTACCATCTTTGAACAACTTACACTGATGGCGTATGAGAAAATTTCACAAAAGCTAACTTTCTATAAGCCATTCTTTTCCCCACAATGGAAATTTCTGATTCATACTATTCTACAATGTCTAAGTTCAAAGACTACTGCATGGAATGAGTTTAGTAGCACTATGGCATCTGCTATTATCTGCTTAGCAACAAATCAGAAGTTTAACTTTTCAAAATACATTTTTGAAGGTATGATTAGAAACTTGGATACGTGTTCTTGAATTTTTTATATGAGTATCCCAAGTTTGTACAAGTAGTTTTAATCAACAACTTGATGGGCTGCCAACTCATAAGAGAATTTATAATGCACCCTCTCACACTAAGAAGATTTTTGGAAATATGAGAAGGGTAGGCAAAGGTTTTTCTGGTAGAGTAACACCTTTATTTCCAACAATGGTGGTACAAAACCAATCAGAATTGGGTGAAGGTTCAGCAATTCCAACTGATCCCCATCACACACCCACCATTATTCAATCATCAACTCAACCTCAAAAGACACAAAAACCTAGGAAGCCTAAAAGAAAGGACACTCAGGTACCTCAGCCTAGTGATCCTAGTGAAAATGTTGCAGATAGATGTCCATAAGGAGTTGGGTGACAGTTTAGTGAGGGTTACCACGACTGCTTCTAGCTTAGAAGCAAAGCAGGACAGTGGTAACATAACGAAGACCCGATACCAATGTACACTAATAAATCTAGTTCCCTAGGAACTACTTCAAGTGGTGGTCCGAGGTGCCAAGAAACCATAGGGATGCTATTACTCAAACTAGGTTTGAGAATGTATCTAAACATTCTAATGATTCACTGCTCACAAGAGGTAACACACTTTGAAGTGATGAGGATAGACTTAAACTTAATGAATTGATGGAACTATGTACCACTTTATAAACCAGAGTTCTTGAGTTAGAGAAGACAAAGACCACTCAACAGAATGAGATTGATAGTTTGAAAAGGAGGGTCAAAAGGCTTGAAAAGAAAAGAAGTTCAAAAACTCATAAGCTGAAGAGACTATACAAAGTTGGTTTGACAGCTAGGGTAGAATCCTTTGGTGATGAAGAAGATTTATGTGAGGATGCATCCAAACAGGGGAGGAGGATTAATACTATTGATGTTGATAAAGACATTACCTTGGTTAATGTTCAAGATGATGTTGATAATGAGATGTTTGATGTGAATGTTTTAAATGATGAGGAGGTGTTTGTTGCAGGGCAAAATGCAAATGTTGTTGAAAAAGTAGTTGATGCTGCTCAAGTTAGTACTGCTGCAACAACTGTTACAATAACCACTGAAGAAATTACTTTGGCTCAAGCACTTGAAGCATTAAAAACTTCAAAACCCAAGGTGAAAGGGATTGTTTTTCAAGAGCCATCTACAACAACAACAATAACAACAATTTCTTCACAACAATCACAGGACAAGGGTAAAGGAATAATGATAGAAGAACCTGTGAAGCCTATGAAGAAGAAAGTTCAAACCATGCTTGATGAAGAAGCTGCTTTAAAGTTACAAGCTGAATTTGATGAAGAAGAAAGACTTGCAAGAGAGAAAGCTGAAAAAGAAAAAGAAGCCAATATTGCTTTGATTGAAGAATGGGATGATATTCAAGCAAAGATTGATGCTGATCATCAATTGGCTGAAAGATTGCAAGCACAAGAACAAGAAGAGTTGTCTGATGCAGAAAAGGCTACATTATTTCAACAACTCTTAGAGAAAAGAAGAAAGCATTTTGCAGCTAAAAGAGCAAAGAGAAAAGAAACAAACCACCAACAAAAGCTCAACAGGGACAAATAATGTGTACTTACCTAAAGAACATAGAAGGATACAGAGCCAAAGGGTTTGGAAGTCAAAAGGGCTTGATGCTATCCAATAGATGTTTAATAAGCCTCAAAGGGTAAATACATTTGAAAACTTTAGAACAGAGTTGGTGGAAGGAAAAGAAAAGAGAGCAGGAGAAAATCTGATGCAAGATAATGCAAAGAAGCAAAAGGTAGACGATGACAAAGAAACAACAGTGCTTAAACAGTGTTTGGAAATCATTCCAGATGAAGAAGAGGTAACAATTGATGCTATACCTTTAGTTGTTAAGTCTCCAAGTATTGTTGGCTCTTGGAAGATTCATAAAGAAGGAAGAAAAAGCTATTATCAAATAATGAGAGCTGATGGAAAGTCTCAAATATACATGATCTTTAGTCATATGCTTAAAAGTTTTAGTAGGGAAGATTTGTACAAGTTGGTAAAAGCTAAATATAAGTCGACAAGACCAGTGGAAGACTTGGATTTGTTATTATTGGGAGATTTGAAAACAATGTTTGAACCTCATGTTGAAGATATAGTATGGAGAAATCAACAAGATTACAAAGTATTGGATTGGAAGCTGTATGACTCCCGTAGAGTACATTCCTCGATGATTGCAACAGAATCATATTCATATGTTGGTAAGAAGAATTATCCTCTTATCCACTAACACATTCAATGATGTGGTGAAAAGAAGCATCAAATTGAATATGAAGTGAAATGGCTTATCAGCTTCTTAAATTCATCGTGAAATAGCTTAAGAAGTAAAGAAATGTTTGGAAGCATCCTCTTGGTGTTGATGAAGCTTTAAATGAAGAAATTTGATATTTTAAAGAAGAACATCAAGTTTAAGGGAGGATTGTTAGGATTAAAAGTCTTCTTGATGCTGTTAGAATTACTGTTACTCATGTTTTTGTTAATACTGCTCAGTTGGAGTTAGTACTGCTAAGAGACTTCAAAAAAATATACTAAGTAGTTACTAATGCTGGTACAAAAGTTAATGCTGCTAGTGAAAGTTACTATTGCTAGTACAAAGTTAAGACTGCTAAGTTGAAGTTAATGTTGCTAATACAAAGTTACTACTGCTAGTACAAAGACTGCTTGAAGTTAATGTTGTTGAAGAGTTACTACTGCTCAAGAAAATATTCTAGGTAGTTAGTACTGCTAGTAGTATTAAGTTAGTACTGCTAGTGTAAAGTTAGTACTGTTTTGTTATAGATCACTAGCTTACATGCTATGCATAAGTTATTTTATAGAAAAGTATATTATAATACTCTTGAAGAATTGTAAGCCGGAGTAGGACTCCGTGGTGTATAAAAGGAGGTCCTAAGGCATAGAGATTGATATACCAACCCGTACCAAAACCAAAAATCAATCTTTTTCTTAGCTTCAAGGTCTTTGTAACCCTAATACTTTGAGAGTATTCGTATTATTATTAATAATATTAGAGTTTATTTGTTTTGAATTACAATATATTAAGAATTCTTCTTAAAATGACAAGAATAGATTCGCGCAAATATCTTTAATACATCCAAAACAAAAGCTTTTACTATAGTTTTGTTAGATTTATCTAATATAACTAAACCTTAAACAAGCATAAGGAATTCGATCTATTGAAGTGGGATCAACAAAGAGTGTGACCAAGGCCATTAAATGCCTAATCAAGATGAAAAGTAGGAAAGACGAAGGAGGATTCACGTAAGGACGTGTATCTCCAAGTCTAGCTACAAGAATCGTTAAATAAAGAAAAGCGCTTTTTGGGAGGCAACCCATGTCTTGTATGTCTTGTGTCATGTTTGTTAGAGTCATATGTTTGTGCTAATAATTTTCATGGTTTATGCAGTATTTTTGCAGGAAATAACTAATAGAATTGCGTGCAGAAATTTTTTCCAAGAAAATAAATGTGAATTGATCACAGTGTCTGGAGACGGCGTTAGGATTTTTCCTGACGGTGTCACATCTCCAGACTTGTTAAAATTCAAATTTTCTATTATTTTTGAACATAAATTTTGTATAATTTCCAGAATTTGTATTTTTCCTAAAACTTACAGAAAACCATAATTACATTAGTACATTCATCCTATATTTATTGATTTTGTAGTGTCAAAACCATAATCACATCATTGTATATTATTATCCAGCAGATTTTACACTAGGTGTATTGTTTCTTGTCTTTGACCTGCAAGTTATATTTGATAAGAAGAAGCTTTGAAGTTCATAGGAGTTTCATCTGGACGATTTTTGGATGACGATTTAACCAACTTATCATTTGTTTCTTCTCTATTATTGAGCAACACCAGGGGAGTACTAGTTTCTTTTCCCTTTTCTTTCCCTTTATTTGTTTTACAAGTACTTTTAAGAACATTAGGGATAATGTTCAACATAAGTGTGGGGGGAATAAGCCTTAGAAACTATTCCTTCAATTGCAATTTTCTTTGTCCTTAAAATGATGTGTAATATACCGAAACATAGCGTAGAAGGTAATTTTAACGCAATTAATTTTTTTTTGGCACATACCGATGAAAACTGAGTATTATTAGCGTCTCATGGATAAGAGTTATATGACTAACACAAAAACCCTACCACTTAAAAAAATCCACCCCAAAAATGTGAGGTTTGCCCCTAGATCTTTAGGAATTCAGGTATCCATCTTTGATACCTAAGATAGTTTACCTTTAGCTTGCTCAAGTTAGGGAATGAGCTATCATGTATGTCACGTTCATGGATTTGATCATGCATATGTGGTTTTGTTGCTTTTTCTAGAGCATTAGTATAGGTTAAAACTATATGAGAGTGTACCGGTACTGTATTAAATTCTAGAACTTGTTTTTGTGATTCATCCCGAGACCTCTAGTAAGACCGTACTTGTGTGATTAGGATTTGCTAAATGATAAGAGGCGCTAGGATAAACCCTGTTTTAAACATGTATTTGTTATGATGGTCTCTCCGATCGTATAACTATCCCCACACGCTTGCTTCACACTCATTTTTAGTGCAAGATACCCCTAGTACACCCCTCCGAGCCTATCCTTTTTGCGGTTCTCGTAGTTTTCTGGTGGATTCCAGATCATTAATGAAGAGCATTGTTTACACCCTTAAACAATTGCAAGTGGTGTAGGTTTAGTTGTTGATAAAGATGCAGGTGGAGCCATGGATATGAATCAAGAAATGCAATGATCAGAGTAACACAGTGCGGAAAACATAAAGAAAACAGAGTACACACACTTTTGAATCAGTTACAATAGACTAACAGATTTGTAACAGACTAACAAATCAGAACTCCATTGATAGAGCTCTGATACCATGTGAAGTTCTAGAGAACGAAACAAGATGAAAGGAAAAGAATTGTGTTTATTGAATTGTTGATTACAAAATATAATGAACTTTCGAATATAAAGAGGAAAAATAACAGAAAAATTACACTTTTAGTCCCTTGGGACTTCTAACTAATACAATCTAGCCCTTGTCCTTTGTACAGAAATAAAGTTCCAAAATCATAACTAAAGTTTTATGAAGAACGCCTTTCTAAGTTTTAACTAAGAACCAACACCAAAACAGGTTATGCATAAATTCATAGTTTTTATAGTATCTAATGTATGCCCCTCCGAATTGCGTGTGAACTCATTAGCCAAACAACCCTAAGGGATCTACGCAGGAGACCGTGAGCCTGCAGTCATACTCACTGCTTCATACAACACACTTTAGATGTACATTAATCTTACTAATCTATATACACACACCAAATACAGACACACATGTACACAATAGTACGGCCGACATGGCATTTCCCTATGCTTCGGAAACAGTAAAGTTAGGTATACCTATTTGATACACTGAGCGAGATTTATGTGATCGAGAACGTACTATAACGATCTTCGAAATTTGAAAGTACGTATACGATATTAGTAGTTTTTAAAGTTCACGTATGATATTTGTACATTTTGAAAAGTTCATTGTTATTATATGAACTTAACCGATTATTAACTGTTAGGCCGTTTACCATCGACCGTGGGAATTTTGCTTAATTTTGAGGATGATGAGGTGTCATTTTATATACTTTTTCGAGGTCATTTAACCCTCGAAATCGTGAAAATATGCCCAAATTATGTACTTAATCGTTCCTTTTTGTGTTTTTAGCACTTGGATGGATTTTGGAGGAAATACACGTGACTTTGGCTCATTTGGAGAAGAAACGGACAAGATTACAACTCTACACCAAATCTCATGAAGAAAATGCGTACAGTGGCTGGAGACGGCATCACAATCTTATGTGACGGCGTCATGACGAACAAAGGACGGCGCCAGAATTTTGACGACGGCGTCAGGATCCAACCGACTTAAAGAAGCCTTAGAAGATTCGGAGGGGCGACGACGTCAGGATTATAACGTCCGTTTTCCTATATATACAAACTCGTTTTAAGGGTTTCAAGTGTGTAACTTTTGGGAACCAAACCCTATTATTAAAAGTCGATTATAGCAGCTGTTTGGGTTGTTTTTAGGGTGCCAAAACCCTTTTGTATCAGCCTTAAACACATGTTTTAATCAAGTGAAGTCCTCTATCTTTTATCATTCAATATGTTTATGTGTTGTTTGATTATTTATTGCTCTTTGCTTCCTTTTAACATGCTAGGCTAGATCCATTAGTATTTACTTATGATTGCATGAAACTTAGTTTATAGATCCTTTTAATATTGCTTCTTGTGATGGATGTACGCGTTAGGCTTTAGAAAACCAGCCATAAGATATTAAATTGGCATAGACGTCTAAGAAAACGCGAGTGTGTAGAAAGGATACCATCGGTAACAGTCTTCATGCTACCTTATCCCTAATATGGTTGATCCCTCTTAAGTGTTTTAATGCATGTAATGTACTCTTAGGGGCCTTGTAATAGTCTTCATATTACCTTACATGTACGTTGCCTTAACGAAATATTACATAGACGGCAGATTCGTGTAATCTGTTCATGACCTAGGAAATACTTACACAGATCAACACAAGTGTGACAAAGCAATAGATAGGAGAAGCAATCGGATGAGTAGTGCATGATTAAGTAAATACGTTCGTTTACCATATAAGTTTTCACCAAAGTAGTTTAGATTGCATTTATTATTAGTTTAATTAGTTAAAACCAAAACCAACCTCTCAAACCAGAATGTTACCTGCTTTTTATAAAAATATAAAATACAAAAACCTTGCATCTTAGTTAGGTTTATTTCGAGCCTATCAGATTACTATTCCATAGAGAATTGATAACAACCGGTCCTTGTTATACTACACTGTAACGATTAGGTGCTCTGCTTAAGGGATTATAAAACTCTTTGCGAGTTAGCAAGACCCGCATCAACCAGAAGTCGGGGTGGTTGGTTGAAGACCTGGATAACTATCACTTATAAGTACGGAGGATCTAGTACGAACTCCATCCACTCAAGTAGTAGAGCGTCTCTCTGGAGTGTTCCGCATCGGAAAAGAGATATATACACGACTCCCTCCACACTGCATATGCGGACTAGTTGATCAACTCCAAGAATACCCACCCACCCACCCACCAGACCACACCCGCGTCGCGTAGCTATCCCCCTCTGAGACACCCAGCGTATCCCTAACTCTGCGTTTGGTGAGTATTAGCACCCACCCTCTAATTAGCGACTTGAACTGCCAGCCCACAATTCTCTACACCAATTCTTCCTATCAGAAGTTGCAAAGCTTAAGTCACAAGAACATGGAATTCTATTTTAGTTTTAAGTTTGGTATATCGGGTTTACTCCATTAGTGGTTACTTCAAATAGCCTACAAAGGGGTTGGTAAAAAGATATTCAGAGAGAGTTTATGAGTAGAGATTTGATCAATCAGTGCGTCTCACGGATAGATTTGAGGCTAATTAATTTTTCCACACAAGATTTAAGTATATGTGCGTTTAAGGTGTTGCTGATTTTGAGGTAATTAAAAAACATCTCGAGGGAAGAAGTTATATATCCTCAGAGAAAGAGAGTCTTTGCCTTTCTTTTTTGTATAGGCCATTACCAGGCAAGACAAATTATAACGCAAAAGAAAATCATGTGCTTTATATTTGTGGCTTTTGGGGAGCATTTAGTTCAAATAGTGGGGAAGATATGTCTTGTTATTTTTATATGCATTATTGCGCTTCTAGCGGGGAAAGAGATGTGGAAGAATTATTCAAGCGTGAGAAGAGTATACACTTGCTGAAATTAGAGTTAATGTTTCCCCGAATGGTCAATCACTAAGCTTTTAATCAAAGAAGCATCAATATTTAATGTGGCATTCTACTAGTTCTGTTGTGCACTTAATTATTCTAAGCTTGAAAAAAAAGCTTTGAAACTGTTCTAGAGAGGATTGCTAATTCGGGGGGAAACTAATATAGCTTATAAAAGAAAAATATGCAACATGAAATTAGGAGGAAGCAATTCAAAAGCTTTCCTGAACCGAAGTGTATGGGTTATTAGTTATGCATGTTACAATAATTTCTCCTACAAGTTTATACAAGATGATTCTTGTTTGAGTGCAAATTTGTGAAGTCCAAAGCCACAGAAGAATCATCAGCAAATGGAAGGATCTTGGTAGTTTTGTTATTATTAATCAATATGTACTTGATAGGAAGATATTATAAGTATTTTGTGTATATCGTCCATGGGGGAAGATTGTTAGGAATTCATTATGTGACGGCATTTACGGAATTTATCATAGTTATCATAGTTTCATACGAGGTAAGGGAATTCGATAGGCTTTCTTGTATAGTTATAAGGCGTATAGGCTATAAATACCCCTACATGGCTTTCATGGAGGGGTTGAGACTCTTGTATCATTTTACATTTTCACTTCATAATACACATTTATCTTTCTCTCACTACTCTCTCTTTAGAAATGGCTATCTCATTGTTTAAGTCTCCCCGACCCCCGGATCGTTGATTATTTAGATCTTGCACAAATTATGTCATATTTTCATATACTTATTACAATACTTAAACTAACACAAACACATGCCACTAATCCTTTATAGCACAGCACTAAGACTTAAACAAATCAGTACTCACGACTTTTACTTACATGCAACATATAACTAATCAAAGGTAAACATTTTTTGCCCTTTAAAAAATAACAAACCTTAAACCACACCAACATAACACCAAATCCAATACATAACAGATGCAAAAAGCAAAAAATAATTAACTAAAACCAGAAATGCTTACCAAATCATTGACAATGAGAGATTGCGTATTGGATCTTCTTAAACCACCAAAATCACTAAACAAATTGGACTCCTTCAAAATATACGAGACAAAAAAAATTAGAGAAAGATAGCTTGCATATTGTGTCGACGTATAAACTTAGGATTGTGATATGAAAAGAGAAATCTGGCAGAAGCTCTCTCACTTAAATATATGAAATCACGATACCACCAAACAACCACCAGTAGTATAACTATTAACAAAAAGTGTTGAGCAAGTTAAGCCACCTTTTGTACCAAATGGAAACAGATGCAACTGAAGACACATTTTGTACCAGATGAAACCACCTGCAGGTAAAAAATTCCAGAAAGAAAAGAGGAAATACAAGCAGCTGCAGATGAAAACTTCCATGAGCAAAAAAAATGCTTTTGATGTTTCTTTCATATGTACTGTATATGTAACTTTAACAGTGACAACCTCTTCGAACCTTTCGTATACGACTTTTGTTTCAAAACGATTGCAAATGCGGCTATAATTTCTCCTTCATGCTTAGTAACCCAGACCATCACCCGCCAAACGCCCCGCAGCGTAGCGCGGGCAGGCAAACTTGTGTTCAATCATTCATTATTTAGATGATTAATAATTATGTATACATTACAATTACCAGGCACATTTGGGCCTCACTTTTGTATATAATTAGCAGGTATTTTAGGGCCTCACTTTTAGGCTTGACGTTGGGCCTGGTGTTGGGCTTGTATGTGTGGACTGACCCGGTTACTAACCACTTTTTTGAACCCGGCCACTAACGCAACCCGATCCGGAATCCTATAATTTCAGTTTGGAAAAATATATCAAACATATAATTTATCTTCACGGACTTAAACAAAAATATCACAACAACATTATCGACAATTAACAAACGACCCGTCGCGAAGCGCGGATTTCAAAACTCGTTGTGACTAAAGATGAAATTTGTACACAAACCATGTGCTTCACACATTGTAATTGTTCGGTGGTTGTTAAGTACTGGTTGTTAGTTTGT
>BQNB010048648.1:0-37644 GCA_026074375.1 Tanacetum coccineum
TTAGTTTGTAATTTTCTTTTCTAGCTCCTTGCTAGCTTTTAATGAATTTCTGCCGTTCAAAAAAAAAATTTATAGTTCTGAATTTTTTCCATGACCAAAAGTCCTTTATGTTGTGGTGGCATCGACGATCGAAAATGAGAAAAAAGATGGATTTGATACGGTTTCTCGATCCGCCTCATCACTTATACTATTGTTGTTTTTGAAGTGTATGTAATTTTTTTTTCTTTAAAGTTGTAGCACTAGTAGTATAATTAACCAATTTAGAGACTAAAAAAATAGAAAAAGTGCAAAACTCTAAGTATAATATGTTGTTTTTGAAGTGTGTTTTTTTCCTTCAAAGTTGTATAACCAACTATATAGAGACTACGAAAATAAGTGCAATACATATATCATTAAACACATGGAGTACTTTTTATTCGTGGATATATAAAATATCATACGTATTACATATCCTGTGCATGCTTAGTGCAATCAGTAGGCTTAAAAAGAAACCTTATTATTTACCAAATCATACCCTACTAACAAATTTCTTTGCGATAAATTCCCAAATATTGCGATATCAGTCGAAGCTACAATCGTCAAGCAGCTCATCCCATTTTGCATTAACATAAACGTGTTCACCGGTGGCAACTTAACGTCAGCACCGGTGAAACGGAAAGTCACTGTTGGGACGGTGTCCATGTATCGTAGCAAAATTCTAAGAAACCATGAGGGTCTTGAGCGGTTGGACTACCAAGGACCTCAGTTAGACCTGAGGTTAACTCTTCGTAGAGGTCACAGTCGATAAATGTTAGTGTTGTACCCGAGTCTATGATAATGTTACCCTCTTGAACATCTTTTTTCGAAAATGATTTGTTTGATGACACGTTGTTTTGTCCTACCAACACGCTTTCCAACGTAAGGTAGTAGAAAGTCGAAGGGTCTTTCTTAACAAGAGGAGTTGAGACAACATTTGGCCCGGTGCATATTATCCGAACTGCATCTTGCTTGTTTGGTTCGTGCCGTCGTTAAAATTCGGAATCAAACAATACGAAAATTTTCCTTGTGTCACAACATCTAGTTGGTTAATTAGAGAAAGAGGATCACCACCAAGACCAATAATCCCACTGCATTCTTTGTCAAAATGACCAATATTATCATGACCACACCCAAAAACAACATATTGAAAAGTCGTTCCAAACCAAAAGGCATCAACCGCAAGGTCACCCGTTGTATGAGTCCGATCCTCGTAACCCATCTTGTAATGACACATATTTTTTGAGTCACATGATCGCTGACTTTCGGTTAGGGCTAAACAACCGCTTGTCCGACAAGATACTGTTTGATAACTGGATGAATTAGAAGGTACGAAGATCGCGCCCACTTCCTTGTAGCATAATGAGTGACTAATCTGCAAAATGATTATCAAATCCATGCTCATGAAGAATCCATGCAAAATGATTATCAAATGAAGAATCTCTCTTGCTTCAGAAACTGGCCCGCCGCCACCACCAGTATGTGGAGATTGCGCTTTTCTTTCAGAATTAGTCCCACCTTCACCAGAATGCCTTGCATTATATCCTCATCTTCTTTTTCATCTTCCATTGTTAACCTGTGGCAGGACGGTTGTTAAACGATGCTGCTATGATGTAAACTGTTGTCGAAACACCGATGTGATAGACTTTTTATAGCATGGACAAAAGTCCATACAGATATAAGAAAACACCGATGTGATAGACTTTTTATAGCATGGACAAAAGTCCATACAGATATAAGAAATTTTTATAATATCTAAATAATTAATGTGTTGCAACTTTTTATAGCATTAGAAATTCTTTTTCATCGCCGGAAACACTAGTAAACGACAAAAGTCCGTCGGACGTGGCACCAATTCTGATAAACTTTTTAGTCAAAGTTTGAAGAGAGTTTCCCAGGCGACATGTCGCCCGGGAAAGCTTGGTTAAAATTTGACCAAAAAAATCAACGAAAATCTTGGCGGCAATTTTTCCCGCTCAGGTTTTCCGGGCGACATGTCGCCTGAGATACTATTTTCACTAACATCAGATGTTTAAGCGTTGTGATTAGCGTTAATTAACGTGTGGTAAATTATCTCGGGCGACATGTCGCCCTGGAAACCTGTTAATTTTTTTGACTGGGCTTAGTGTTTATTCTTGTTACGCGTGATGACGTGTCTATAATAATCCCCGGCGACATGTCGCCCGAGAAAGTTTTTATTAAAAAATTTAATTAAGCTTTTATATCATTATTATTTATAAAATATATTTTATTTTTATATATATTATAAATAATAATTTATAAAGATACTTATAAAATATATAATTATTATTTAGTATTATTTTTTATAAAATATATAAATACTAAAAAACACACTCTGTTTTCTCGGTTCGGTTCGGTCTGATATGCACTACCCTTCTATAGTTGAACATGATATACCGTATACTTTTTCAAGATGCACATTCGTCAAGTAACACAAAAACAAACATTCATTTAGTTAAATATTATACATACCACTTGTAGTAACACAAGCGACTTACAAACATACACTTAAACATATTAGAACGATAATCATACGAGACTTACAAACCGATGCTTAAACATATTAGAACGATAATCATACGAATTACATTCCAAATGACAAACTACTCCAAATCAAGTTTTCCCATGTTATTGTAAACTTCGTGAAATAGTGCGGCTGAATTAACTGTGTGTTGTTCCGGATGCATATACATATCCACCGTTGCCTCGAGTACCGCTATCTTATTAAGCAAGTGCTTGCAGTTTGAGCACTCTGCATTTCTTGAAGTTCCCAAAGAATAGCTTTGAGGTGTTGAAGCTCCTAGAGAATATCGTGGCGGTGTTGAAGATCCTGGAGAATAAATTGGAGTCAATGAAGATCCTAGAGAATAAATTAGAGTCGTTGAAGCTCCAGGAGAACCAACCAGTAGACGGACTCGTTCCTCTTTCTATAAAAGAATTTACATCCGAAAGTGTTTTGGCGAGGCTGTTAAAGAGTAAAGATAATAAGTTTTAACAACTAACCACATTATTTATGTATTACACAAAAAAAGCATGTGATTGTTCACCTTTGATCGTAGACATTCATAGTATAGTTTACCACGGGTTTAGGTTTATATGATTCTCGCAGAACTACATCTCCGGCTCCACAAGGACACGCAAAAGCTTCATATGGCACCATATTCACCATAATAACAATGTGATCTGTTGGTGATTGTGAGGATAATATATGCTTTTATGGTAAAAAAACAGTTTTTTTGGAGGGAGTATTTGGCGGGAGTGTTTGGAGGGATTTTTTGGCTGGTGTATTTGGTAGGAATTTTCGGCGGGAGTATAGGGACACAGGAGGAATTGGTCAAAATTTTGGAGTTTCGTGTAGGATGATACAATGTTCTGTGTATATTGATTATGAAACCATACAAAGTGTCGAGTATAAATACAAGTAATACAAAGATAACCCTAAGCCCAACATGGGCCGAGCCTACAAACCTAAGCCTGCTAACACTCCCCCACAGTTGGAGCGGGAGTACAACAAACACTCAAACTGTCACGAAACTCATTAAATAATGCCGAAGGTAAGCCCTTAGTGAAGATATCCGCATACTGAAACCGAGAAGGAACATGTAAAACGCGAACCTGCCCAGTAGCAACCAAATCCTGAACAAAATGAATATCAATCTCTATGTGCTTGGTATGCTGATGTTGAACCGGATTAGAAGACAAGTACACAACACTCACATTATCACAATACACAATAGTGGCGGAAGATAAAGGAGTATGAAGCTCACGAAGTAAATTCCGGATCCAACATGTCTCAGCAACAGCATTGGCAACACCACGATACTCAGCCTCAGCACTAGAACGAGAAAGCGTCGGCTGACGTATAGAGGACCATGAGAGTAAGTTGTTGCCAAGAAAAACACAATACCCCGAAGTAGACTGTCGCGTAGTCGGGCAACCAGCCCAATCAGCATCGGAATAAGCAATCAAGGAGTCAGTAGTAGATGAAAATAGCTGTAAACCATAGTCCAAAGTCCCCTGAACATACCGCAAAATCCGCTTGAGAGCAGAGAAATGAGGCTCCCGTGGATCATGCATATAAAGACAAACCTGCTGCACAACATACGTAATATCAGGTCTAGTGAATGTGAGATACTGAAGAGAACCTGCTAAACTCCGGTATAAGGTAGGATCAACAACCGGAGTACCACCATCCCCCAACTTGGACTCAGTATCAACAGGAGTCCGAGAAGAAATAGCATACTTACGTTGTGACAGAAACATACCAGAAGAGTCACGCGTAACTGAAATACCCAAAAAATAATTAAGTGCACCCAAATCTGTCATAGAAAACTCGCGATGTAAAGAAGCTATAATCTGCTGTAGCAAACGATCAGATGAAGCAGTGAGAACAATGTCATCCACATAAAGTAACAAAAACGCTGTATCATCACCCTGTCTGTAAATAAATAAAGAGGAGTCACAACGACTAGGAGTAAATCCAACAGTAGTAATGTAAGCAGCAAACCGCTAAAACCAGGCGCGAGGTGCCTGCTTAAGACCATAGAGAGATCGCTGCAATAAACAAACATAATCCGGATGCTCAGGGTCTCGAAAACCGGGAGGCTGATGCATATAAACAGTCTCAGCTAAGTCACCATGTAAAAAAGCATTCTTGACATCAAGCTGATGAACAGGCCAATGTCGAGAAATAGCTAAACTAAGAACAGTCCGAATAGTGCCCGGCTTAACAACCGAACTAAAAGTCTCATCAACATCAACACCCTCAACCTGCGTGCTACCATTGGCAACAAGACGTGCCTTATACCGACTAAGAGTGCCATCAGCCAAAAACTTATGGCGAAATAACCACATACAACGAACAATATTGGCACCCTCCGGCCGAGGTACACTAGTCCAAGTTTTATTTTTAATAAGTGCATTATACTCGTCAAACATAGCATTTCACTAATTGGGATCATTAAACGCTTCTTTATAAGACCGAGGTAAGGGAGAGATAGTAGACACATGACCAGCGTAACGAGGATTAGGACGAGTAGTCCCGACACGAGAACGTATGACCATGGGATGAATTGACATGGTGGGTGGATCATTAGTGGGAGCGGGTGCATGTTCAGGTACAATTTGGGGCACAAACTGAGGCGTAGGTGGTGGAGGAGGTGTAGGTGTTGTAGGTGGGGTAGGCGGTGTAGGTACGTCAACTAGTGGAGTATGGACCGGTGTTGGAACGGGAGTAATGGGAGCGGTGCGAATAATTGTGGAAAAAGGTATGGAATCCGTCCAAAAACACACACACCGGTAAGGTGTGGTAGTAGATTTAGTGGAGGGAAACGGAAACACCGTTTCATCAAAGGTTACATGACGGGAAATGATAATTTTATTGGTGTTAAGATCAAGGCAACGATAGCCAAAAATGATTGGCACATGTCTCAGAAATAATGGATAGGTGTGGCCACGTGGTCCAAGTTTGTGAGTTGTATCTATAATGTGAGTAACAAAGGCATCCAAAAACAGCGAAGGACACTATAATCGGGTTAACGCACCAAAAGGCGGGTAAGGTATCTCTTATTGATGGTCATGGGAAGGTAAAATATTCAATAAATAAACTGCCATATTAAGTGCCTCAGTCCAGTAATTGGGTGGTAAATGTGCTTGAAACAATAAGGTACGAATGAGATTATTAATTGTACGTATCATACGTTCAAATTTGCCATTTTGTTGTGAGGTGCGGGGGCAAGAAAATCTAAATTGGATACCGTTATCGTTAAATAGTTTATGAAAAGCATGATTATCAAATTTACCACCATGATCACACTGAAATGACTTAATTTTACACTTAAACTGAGTACGAACATAATTACGAAATAACAGAAATTTAGACAAAACATTAGATTTATTTATTAACGGATAAACCCAAACATACTGAGAATAATGATCTAGAAACAAAACATAATACTAAAACCAGAAAGACTCGAAATTGGAGAGGTCTATAAATCTGAGTGAACAATGTCAAAACACGAAGTAACAGAACTAGACGAACTCACAAACGGAAGCTTCACCTGTTTACCAAGCTGACAAGCATGGCAAAGAACAGGAAGTTTCTCTTTATTACAAGAAATAGAATCACTAGACACAAGACGACGTAACACTTCACTTCCTGGATGTCCAAGTCATTGATGCCACGTATACTGACCGGTAAGAAAAGCATAAGGTATAGTGGAGGGCTTCATAACAGGATAGAGCTCACCTATGCTATCACATCGGAGGAGCACCTGTCGAGTTATGAAGTCCTTCACAGAAAAACCAAAAGGGTCAAACTCAACCGTACAAGAATTATCACGGACAAACTGACGAACAGAAATCAAGTTTTTGATAATATTGGGAGTGATTAAGACATTATTTAAACAAAGTGGACGAAAAGATGTAGACAAAATGCTATGGCCAGATTTAGTAACGGGAATAAAACGCCCGTCACCAACTGCAACAGTCGGGTAAATGCACATATTAAGAATATCACTAAGACAATATACAAAATCATTAAGATGACAACTCGCACCTGTATCCATGTTCCAATTGCCGAAGGCCGGTTCTTGAAGAGTAGTGGTATTAAATGCATTCGGCAAAAGTGTAGCTTGACCCGAACCTTGTGAACCGGACGCAAACAACTGACTCGGATGAAAAAGCATACTAGGTGACTGTCCCAAGTAAACCGAACCAGAGAAAGAACCCCCTTGCTGCTGTTGAACCCCTGTCATAAACGGAACTGGCGGCTGTGAAGTTTCAGGTACAAGGTGAACCCCATGCGGTGGACCAGAAAGCGTCTGAACCCCCTGCTATAGAGACCCCGTCGGATACTGAACCCCCTGTGGGAATAACCCAGCCATTCCCATATTGGACACCCCAAAAGAACCAGGCAATAACTATGGACTTACATAAGTGGGCTGCGCAGATAATTGGGCCGAAACACTTTGAAACCCAGGAGGGACAAAAACCATATAAGCGACTAGAGGAGAGGGGGTGGAAATATTAGGAGCATTTAACCCAAACTTAGCCAACAGGTATTGCAACATATCCAAATCCAAGCGTGTCACACCCGGCACACTTGAAGCCAAACCCGAGGTACGAGGGAGCAAAGTAGACTTGCCGTGAACACCATTGTGAAGATACTTACAAGCATCACCAAACCGACAAGAACCCTTAGCAAAACTCCAACACGGGTTGTTTACTTTTTCCAAAGAAGGACCACGCCGAGCACTAGTGTTGGATTTAGCCAATAAAACCAAGGGAGAAGCGAAGGTAGCATCAACAAGAGGGTTTTAAACCCTAGACTTTAGGCGCATCTCATGAGTAGTTAACAAGGATCTAACCGTTTTGAGATCGGGAAAGGGTTCCCGACTAACAATAACGGCAAAGATTGTTTCATAGGTGGAAGGTAAACCCTCAAGCGCGAAAGTAACAACATCATCATTGCTAAGAGGGGAACCAAGACCATTAAGAACTGAAACAATAGATTCTATCTTTTGAAAATACCCGTCAATAGATAAATCCCCAAGCTTCAAGTTACGTAGTTCAGCTTTCAAAGCCAAAGCACGCGGGCGCTTGTTGTCTTGAAAAATAGCCTCAATATATGTCCATGCATCCTTGGTAGTGGTAGGGTTAAGATCAACCAAACGTTTCCTTAGTGATGGAACAAGTGTGGAGAATATCCAAGACCTAATGATGAAATCAATCTTGGTCCATTCCACATCCTTAGGTGGTGGATCCGTAGGAGTCGTATTGGATGAAGAGGTAACCGGATCAACAAGATGATCCAAAATCCCATAACCATGACATAGATGGGAAAAGTAATACACCCACGAGGAATAATTCATCGCATCGACATCAAGTTTTTTGAGAACAAAAGTGGTTAAATGATTCATAGCCATGAGTTTATCCGATAAGGTAAGTGCTGGTGTGGGGAGTGGGTTGTCGTTTGTCATGTTTGATCGTCGAACAATAGGTAGTATGTAGGTTCTGTAGTTTTTAGGGTTTGTAGATTTTAGGGCTCAAAGTAGTTAGGGTTTCAAAGTAGTGTGGGGTTGGCGTGGGAGAAACCAAAACAAAACACCGACTGAAACTGCAATCGGTAAAACAGTGGCTAAACTTAGCCAAGAAACGTCGACTAAACTTAGTCGAGAAACGAGAAACCACCGAGAAATAATCGGTAAAACAAAAACTGTGATTGAAAAGGTTAAAAACAAGCAGAAGCGAGTTGTTTTAGGATCTGAGAAACCCTCGTGATACCATGTAGGATGATACAATGTCCTGTGTATATTGATTATGAAACCATACAAAGTGTCGAGTATAAATACAAGTAATATAAAGATAACCCTAAGCCCAACATGGGCCAAGCTTACAAACATAAGCCTGCTAACATTTCGTATGTGTTATCTATGTTAACTAGTCAATTATGTAATTAATTAAGTAGTTTTGTATGTATACTTATCATGTTCTAGCTACTTATGGGTGATTTCTAAGCAGTTTGGCTACCTTTGATATGATTATCATCATTATAATGAAATATATCAAATAAATTGTAACATGATATCATATCGATTCATCCGTTGAACATCTAATGTACAACGACAACATATTGACTCATTTAGTAAACATCTAATGCACAACGATATCGTATCAACTCATCCGTTGAACATCGAATGTACAACGTTACCATATCGACTCATCTGTTAAACATCGAATGTATAATGTTACCATATCGACTCATCCGTTAAACATCAAAGGTATAACGGAACCGTATCGACGCCTCCATTGAACATTGAATATACAACAATACCATATCGACTCATCCATTAAACATCCAATGCATAACCATAGCACATCGACTCATCCGTTATCTAATGTGTAACCATAGCATATCGACTCATCCGTTGAACATCTAATGTACAACGATACCATATCGACTCATCCGTTGAACATCGAATGTACAATGTTACCATATCGACTCATCCGTTGAACATCTAAGGTACAATGTTACCGTATCGACTCCTCCGTTAAACATGAAATGTACAAAGATACCATATCGACTCGTCCGTTGAACATCCAATGTATAAACATAGCATATCTACTCATCCGTTGAACATCTAATGTATAACTATAGCATATCGACTCATCCGTTGAAAATCTAATGTATAACGATACCATATCGACTCATCCATTGAACATCAAATGTACAACGTTACCATATCGACTCATCCATTGAACATCGAATGTACAACGTTACCATACCGACTCATCCGTTGAACATCGAATGTACAACAATACAATATCGACTCATCCGTTGAACATCGATTGTACAACGTACCGTATCGACTCATCCGTTGAACATCTAATATAACACGATAACATATCGACTCGTCCGTTGAACATATAATAAACAACGAGACTGTATCAACTCGTTCGTTGAACATCCAATGTAATACGATAACATATCGACTCATCCATTTAACATCTAATGTACAACGATATTGTATCGACTCATCTGTTTAACATCGAATGTATAACAATATATCGACTCATCCGTTGAACATCTAATGTATTACCATAGCATCTCAACTTATCCGTTGAACATCTAATGTATAACCATAGCATCTTTACTCATACATTGAACATCTAATGTATAACCATAGCATATCGACTCATCCGTTGAACATTTAATGTATAACCATAGCATATCGACTCATCCGTTGAACATCTAATGTATAACCATAGCATATCGACTCATCCATTAAACATCTAATGTAAAATGATATCATATCAACTCATCCATTAAACATTGAATGTATAACGTTACCATATCGACTCATCCGTTGAACATCGAATGTATAATGTTACTATATCGACTTATCCGTTGAACATCGAATGTACAACAATGCCATATCAACTCATCCGTTGAACATTGAATGTACACGTTACCATATCAACTCATTTGTTGAACATCAAATGCACAACATTACCATATCGACTCATCCGTTAAACTTCGAATGTACAATGATACCATATCGACTCATCCGTTGAACATCGAATATACAACGTTACCATATCGACTCGTCTGTTGAAAATCCAATGTACCACGATAACATATCGACTCGTCCGTTGAACATCTAATGAACAACGATACCGTATCGACTCGTCCGTTAAACATCTAATGTAACACGATAACATATCGACTTGTCTGTTTAACATCTAATGTACAACGATACCATATCGACTCATCCGTTTAACATCGAATGTATAACCATATCATATCGACTCATTCATTGAACATCTAATGTATAACCATAGCATCTCGACTCATCCGTTGAACATCTAATGCATAACCATAGCATCTCGACTCATCCGTTGAACATCTAATGTATAACCATAGCATATTGACTCATCCGTTAAACATCTAATGTATAACCATATCATATCGACTCATCCATTGAACATCTAATGTATAACCATAGCATATCGACTCATCTATTGAACATCTAATGTACAACGATACCATATCGACTCATCCGTCGAACATCGAATGTACAACGTTACCATATCGACTCATCCGTTGAACATCGAATGTACAACGTTACCATATCGACTCATCCGTTGAACATCGAATGTACAACGATACCATATCGACTCATCCGTTGAACATCGAATGTACACGTTATCATATCGACTCATCCGTTGAACATCAAATGTACAACGTTACCATATCGACTCATCTGTTGGACATCGAATGTACAACGATACCATATCGACTCATCCGTTGAACATCGAATATACAACGTTACCATATCGACTCATCCGTTGAACATCGAATGTACAACGTTACCATATCGACTGATCCGTTGAACATCTAATGTATAACCATAGCATATTGACTCATCCGTTGAACATCTAATGTACAACGATACCATATCGACTCATCCGTTGAACATCGAATGTACAACATTACCATATCGACTTATCCGTTGAACATCGAATGTACAACGTTACCATATCGACTCATCCGTTGAACATCTAAGGTACAACGTTGCCATATCAACTCATCCGTTGAACATCGAATTTACAACGTTACCATATAAATAATAACTATATATTTGTTCGCCTGGTAGGAAGGAAGGAGAAATGTATTATGGTCAGCTTCAAGAAATCCTCGAGTTTTCGTATTTGTCATTCAAAGTTGTTTTGTTCCAAGTTAAGTGGTTTGACACTAGCAACAAAGGACCTAAAGTCAAACATCTTGTCCTAAGAAACAACATGACACAAATCTTGACAAAAGGTAAGGCATTTAAAGATGATCAATACATTCTCGCAACACAAGTCAAACAATGCTTCTACCTTGAAGATATGGTCAAACGACAACCCCATTGGAAGGTCGTCGAACATGTGAATCATAAAAAGTTTTTGGACGGGGGTGTCATCATGGTAAAGGAAGATCCTGATGTTATATATTTTGACAACTCATCTGATCTCCCACTTTCTACTAGTTTGAATGACTTGGATAATGCGACCTTACATATAGTTGGTCAATCAACGGAGGTTGACGCACTACCAGATATCATTGATCTTGACGAAGACGATAATATTCTTGATGATGAAGATGCCCTTCCTCATGATTTAGTAGATTCTGATGATGAAAACCTCGTCAATGTTGATGATGATGATGGTGTAAATGTTGTTTATTCTAGTGAAGAAGAAGATTGATCTTGAGTTGTAACTTGCAAAAGACACTTATATATTTGAATAAATGAATGAAATTGTTGTGGATTGTTTAAATGTGCATATTTATTTGGATATGTATGTATTTAGATGTGTGCATGCTTATATTATTTTGTTCATGAATTTTTATATGTTATCCTAATTGTACTTGTACAGATGTCAGCAGATGTTGCACGGGACCATGGCGGTGACGGTGGCGGTGATGATTGTCCCTTTACACACCATATACCCACCGGTTGTGGGGGTTGCTTCGTTAACTGAGGTAAGAATTTCTGGATTATTGTAATACAAGCATAAATTTGATATATTGAATTTGCGTACCTTGAATTTTTGTGACTTTATCACTCACTTGATTTTGCAGGCAAAGGCACCCGAATACCCAATTTGGGTGATAAGAAAGCGGGCAGACTGCATACCCGCCAGGAGACCCAAAACCTCGGGTTAAAGAAGATCACTGATGACAATGGCCCTGTACAGATCCGGTTTGAGTGGGATGACAAAAAGACCCTAATGCCTCTCGGTGACCATGCGTCTCATTAGTCTTACTACCTCGGGGAGCTCATTAGGGAGATGCCTTTGAACTACCCTTCTTGGCGCCAAGTCCAGGCGGAGAAGAAGGCGGCAAACATGGCAAAGATTGGGGTCAATTATTTTATTATCCTTTTAGGTTTATTTCATTATCATGTTCATTTATTTAATTGTGTATATTTATCTAAATTCATTTATTTATTTATATCATATAAATAAATATTTAAATTTAGATAAATATATAAATTATATCTCTAACTCTGTCTTTGTTTTGTTGTATATGATTGCAGACCCAGTTTGACTTGAAGCCTCACATGCAATCCCAGCGCTGGACATATATCAATGCGGGCATCCAGCAGCATTTGCAAAAGTTGTACAATACCAACAAGGCTTCCCTCAAGGCAACACATTGGGTTATAAACCCCGAGACCGGGACTCATGACGTGGAGAGCATCAGGGAGCGACGTCTCGAGAACAGGAACCAAGCCCGAGCCGCTCAAAATCGCCAAAACCGGGCAAAGAGCACGGTCATATGCCGGCAGGGATCCAGGTCACTTGCTCGCCTTCAAGATCAGATGGTAATAAACATTATAATTATTTTACATACATACATACACACACACACACACACACACACACACACACACATATATATATATATATATATATATATATATATATATATATATATGTGTGTGTGTGTGTGTGTGTGTGTGTGTGTGTGTGAAAATAATATATAATATATAAATAATATTATACGCTTGGGTGTGTTGTGATTTGTCGTTTTTAATTTGTTTCATCTTATATACGTGTGTATGTGATGTGTTTCAAAAGCTTTAAATTTATAAGACTGAAAATACCGGACAATTATATAGAAACACACGGGTAAAAGTATAACCCTCGTTTATAATATAGTGTTGTTGGTAAGTCAGGTCGTTCCACAGGAGATTGGCAATTCTAAGATAAAGTCGATAATATTACAAAAAAGGAAATTATCTTATAGGTTGTCACGGATCTAAAGATAATGGTCTAATTCAATGATTTAAAGGACATGTTTGGTTAAGGAACGATAAATATTATGGATAAACTTGAATGATTCACGGATGAAGTTATAATCAATTTAAGAATGTTTAGTTGCTTAAAAAGATTGTCTATTATTTATTATGAAAAATCCTTTTGGCCTTTATCTTTAGTTATGAAAATTCTTTAGGTGTGATTCGTGTTTTAACGATGAGTAGTATAAGGTTGCTTAACCAATTTCGTTAGACATGTGGTCCAGCGTTAAACACTTTTGTACTTAGGTTAATTTTTGTTTACTTAGCCAATCCTCACATGGATAAGGTCTAGTCATTATGGACAGACAACTTGGAAATCAGCCACTTAACCGGGGTCATTCGACCTATATCCGGGATAAGTAGTAACCAAATGAAAATTAGATAATCTAAGTCCAAAAACATCAAGCTTATATTATTCACATCAAAAGTTCATTCAAAGAGTCAAGTTTGATCTATAATATCCATATAACTCCTAACTAAACATGTTTATCTACTCAACAATCATAAGAGCAACACATATAACAACTATGATAAATTAAAAACTCATATCATAAAAGGATGAAAACATGTTTCTTTACTATGTTTCAAGAGTAAAGGATCCAAACTAACAATTCCTTCTAGAACAAAGATACAACTTGATAGCTAACACCTCCAACTTCTGGATTTAAGAAACTTCACTTGCTCTTCTTCTCGGAAAAGGATGAAGATGAAGGTTTAACCTTCAAATCTTCCTAAGAACTTAAAACAACTTATTGGAGAATGATTTAGGGAGTGTATGAACTGATTGTTGGTGTTGTAGATGAATGAATTGCTTCCAAAATCGTGATCCTATTTATAGTGATGATTGGGCAATTCAAGAGTTGCATCATTGATGATTATTTAGTAACTGACGCAGAAAGTGCGCCTCACTTGCATAAAAGTGCGCCACACATCCCTAATAAATGGCTTGCATCCAACACGCTGACAAGTGCACCGTACTTGGTAATAAAACCAGCGCACTTGTGCCTCTAACTTTAATAGTCCCTTTCTAGATCCTTCTTTTGACGAATGTTAGTTATAATTAACCAAATTTCTTGCACGTTAAGTCCTTCTTTCCACATTTAATCCTGAAACAATATTTATACAACAAAAAACCAATTCTTGCAATATTTATTGCATTAGCACATGTATTTTTCGCATTTTTAAGGGATATTAAATGTATATTTGGAGCGTTATCAAATCCCCCCATACTTAGCTTATTGCTTGCCCTTAAGCAATCAAAGCAAAATAATTTCGTTTAATCAGATTAGAAATCATAAGCACAAATAACACGACAAAGCAACTCACGAAAGTTTAGATAAGTTTTTGTTTTTCACTCACGCTTAATTTTAGTGATATTGGTAATAAACGAGAGTCACTCAAACGCGCAGTCATGAAATGTACAAATTACCATAAGCTTGTATTAGAAACTAAACTCCCCCGACATGGCGTAAGCACGGACATTATCTTCGAAAATGGTTACATACTAGTAAGTTTCGGGTTTGTTTTGTTGAAAAGAGTTTATAATTAGATGATAATCCATCTTATCCGTTATTCTATCGAACTTCTTTGTTTAGGTGATACTCAGACATTCCTGGGGAAACTTGCTTTCCCCCCATACTTAGGATAAGAACACTTGCAATTATGCGTAATACCTCGAACAGATAAAATTTCATATGATTTAATTAAAAAGTTTTTTCAACAAAGTAATTTATTTATATTTTCCATTTTAATAATACCTCTTAATCAGAATAATGTTTATATCACGCAAGCATGATCTTACTGCTGTTTTGAAAAGATTTCAAGCACAAGTTCTAGAATTTACAAATCACCGGCACACTCATAATTTTCAACCGATACCACTGTCCCAGAAAAAGCGAAAAAGACCATACATACACATCTGTAATGACAGAATAGACATATATGACTGCAATCAAACCCTAACTCGAACAGGCTAAAGGTATCAATTATCTTGGGTATCAAAGATGGATACCCAAAATCTTAAAGTCAAGGGCGAACCTTACTTTTAATTGGTGGCATAATGTGCTAGTAACGTTATTCAACTCGAGTCAGTTTGCTTATGATCATAAAAATTTGAATTTATTACGGTTTTAAAACGATTTTAAATGTTTTCACTTTTCCAAGTTATCTCCCCCATACTTAATATGAGCATTGTTCGTAATGCGAAAGATTATAGAGAAAAGATAAATAGGGAAAGTGAAATATACTTTTTGATATTGCGTATCCTCCAAAGCTCTTGCGTGCATTCATTGTTTCATCTCCTTTACCCTGTTTTAAATATACACATTCCAAAATATAGATATGATAATAATAATCCTAATTAATTAATAAGTTTTAAAATATCATTTTTAATGCCAACAGAGGCATTTACACATAATAATAATAATAATAATAATATTGTTTTTTGAAACATATGTCTAAAACACATACAATCACATATCCAAATTGTGTCACCCGACACTACTCGTTCTCCTCATCATCATGCTGCTGCTGTGGATAGTACTACTGGTAGTATTGGTCGTACTGTGGCTGAGCATAACCAGGTAGGTTGTAATCATCCTGCAACGGAACATTGTAAACTCCTTCCATGTGAAGCCTTCTTGTACTCCACCCTCTCAATCATCTGCTGTTTGATCTCCATGCTACCCATACGCTCATATAAATCCTGCATTAAAGCTCCCTAAACTCTCGGAGCTCTCTAGGAGGAAACTCTCAGGACATCATCAATCGGAATATCAGGAATCAATCTATCCTCAGAGTCAATCAATTCTCTTAGGGTAGTCTGTCTAAATCTCTGCAGTAAATCGAAGTAGTCAGGGTACGTTCAATCTCATCAGTCAAAACTCTGTTCTTCCTAGTACTTTTTGAAATGAACTGACCACAACAAATTTGACTCTCTTTCTGACTCCCAGCTTCCTTTCTCTTCATCCACTTTGCAATCACCCAAGCCACACTTGCATACCCATTCTGATGTCTATCCTCAAACATACTTAACAACCACAAGTCATTCTTTTGAATCTTCTCATAACCAGTCGTCCTTTGACATAATCCATAAGTAATCATTTTATGCAACACTCTGAGAATCAGGAAACAAATGGAAGTGATTGAGCTCCTAGACAAATGTAAGTCCATATCTGTGCTAATCCTTTCCTAATATTCTCTAGCATTGAAGTTTTCATCACTTCTCAAACCTCCTTGGAAATAAGTATCAAAGCCTTCTTTTTTCAATTCCTCAGCATGGTACAATCTAATCTCCTAGCAAATTCCAACAAAGTTAGACTATGAGCACGTCCTCCTAGTCTAAAACTGATTATCTTTTTCGATTGTAACTCATCATCTGCGCACACTTCATTAAACTCATAAGTAGCATAGAGTTCACGACATAGTTCTGGGTAGATAGGCTCTCGGATGTTAAAAGCCCTTACCCAAGCCATAGAAAAGAATATCTCCTCATTGGATTGAGCTTCCCTCAAACTAATCTTTAACATTCGATCAATTTCCTCTCCATAACCAATTGTGTGTAACAACTACCAATCCACGATTTGCGGTGAATAAATAAGTTTATGAATCAAAGATGCCAACCTGGTGTTATAACGAGACTTTGCTTCTCTACTACAACCTCTCCATTCAAAAAATTCATGACGAACATTTGGGAGTAATGCCTCCTCAATGGTTTCAACATTTCTGGAGCATTTGGTACAGGATGAACCGGCCTCGTGATCGTATGCTCCTGAAGTCTACATCACAAATCAACCAAAAATATGATATATAATATGGTTAGACAAGATTTAGCATTTTTGTTTATGTTTTGATTAATTTGCAGACATTCTGTTACATTCTGAGGTGAAATGTGCGGCGCACAAAACATAAGTGCAGTGGTTTTTTGAATAATCAAGCAAGTGCGGCGGTTTTAAAACAAAACCGGCGCATTTCCTGCTTTGTTTAAAATTTTTGATTTTTCTCTTCTTTTTTTTAATCCAAACACCAATAATAGTTAAACCTGGATTTTTCAAGGGTTCCTTATGGCATTACTTAATCCTAAATAATAAGGCATAATCCTAGTTTTATTCAAATTCTATTTACATAATTTCATGATTTTCTTAAACTCAATTTATATAAACCTTAAATGCATAATTATCATAAATTTGATGATAAGAAATAGTAAGGAACGAAATCAACATACCCTTGGCATGATTAAGAATTTGGCGGATTGATTTTAAAGATCTTTTCTTCGATTTTGATTAGAAACCCGACGGTTTCTAAGTTTTTGAGTGAGTGGTATTTATAATGAGTAGAAAACTTCTTTTATAAGTTTTTGTGTCTAAAAATATCTGAAAGTGCGGCGCACTTATACTAAGTGTGGTGAACTTTCCCCTATCAAAAAATGTTTTCAATCCCCGGCAGCGACGCCAAAAACTTTGATGTGTTTCAAAAGCTTTAAATTTATAAGACTGAAAATACCGGATAATTATATAGAAACACACGGGTAAAAGTATAACCCTTGTTTATAATATAGTGTTGTTGGTAAGTCAGGTCGTTCCACATGAGATTGGCAATTCTAAGATAAAGTCGATAATATTACGAAAAAGGGAATTATCTTATAGGTTGTCACAGATCTAAAGATAATGGTCTAATTCAATGATTTAAAGGACATGTTTGGTTAAGGAACGATAAATATTATGGATAAACTTGAATGATTCACGGATGAAGTTATAATCGATTTAAGAATGTTTAGTTGCTTAAAAAGATTGTCTATTATTCATAATGAAAAATCCAGACCTAGCCACTAACCTAATAAGCACTTAGGACAAAATTCAGCAAATAAGATCAACTAAATAAGCCAGAATAAGCTTTTAAGCTTATTAGCTTAAACTGCAGTCAAAATAGCCAAAGTACCTACTTTTGGCTTAAAATTGAACCATCTAGAATGGAAATTAAGACTTGGGCTTCTAGGGGCTTATAAATGGCCTTATTAGCTACCTAGGGAAGTAAAAAGCTCAAGCTGTCCAACTCAAATAAGCCAAGAAAAAGTAGCTTAAATTCTAGCTTTTGCACCAGGGGACTTGTTTGGATTGGCAGATTAACAAATAAGCTCAAATAAGCTCAAAATAAGCTGAAATTCCTAAAAAGCTATCTAAACTAACTTAATATAACTAATGCATTAAGAAATAAGCAAAGTCAATAAGCCATAAGCTTAAATAAGCCAAATGAGCTCTTGAGCTTAAGACAGTTTGAAAAACAGTCTTTGGACCACTTTTCAAGCTTAAAAATAATCCACCTAGAAGGTGTCTTAAGGCTTATGGCTTATGGAGCTTAAAGAAGAGCTTATGGGCTTTCTAAAAATGGAAAAAGCAAACAATTTGACAGACTAGAAAGCAATTAAATTGGGCTGCTAAAAAGCTATTTTACACCAGGGGAGGGTTTAAGCTTCCTAGGGGCAAAGTGCAGGCCTACAATTAAGCCACCAAATAGCTCAGAAGTAAAAATTAGTGAAAAACAGTTTGACACAAGCTCCTAATGAGCTTGTGCACAAAAAACTAGAGGCTAATTTACTGATTTGCTAAATGAACTCTTAACCTGAAATTTGACAGTTTAGACTTGATAACTTAATGAAAATTTAAAGCAAATTTTAAAGTGACACTAGGAAAGTAAAAAAAATGACTTTGATTACTCTTTTACTCTTCAAACCAAGCGTAAACAAAGACTCAAGGACAAATTTTTCAAAAAGCTTAACCAATTAGCTGTTATGAAGAAGATTGACCCTCAGATTAAACCATAAGCTAAGATTACTACAAAAAGTGATTTTAACACTTGACCACTTATAAAAATAGTTAATTAACTCTAATTATGGCTAGTTAAAATTGACTAATAGACCATGACCCATTAACCTACCCATTCTGACCCATTTTGGGCTTAACCCTAACACCCTTTAAGAAACTGGATTTACAAATTTTAACTAGACAGATTGGTTTTTACTGAACAAACTTTTACTACCAAATAATTAATAGCTTAACAGGAACCTAATGAACTTATGGAAACATAAAAATAAGCACAACAAGCAGTCAAATAAGAAATTGCAAATATGGACTTATAAAGAACAGAACCTAAAAGAACAAATACAAAGAAAATAGAAAATAGATAAAAAGGTTCAAATGACAAGAAATGAGATAAAATAAGTAGGTCATAAGTACAATACAACTTCATAAGCTAGGATTAAGCAATGCTACAGTAACTGCTTAAGATAAAATGACAGGAAAGTCTTACCAAAGCCTTAGCTTTAAACAAGGCTATCAATGCTCATTAGAGCTTAAACAACAAAGCTCCAGCTTGTTTTAAACAAGCTGGTAGGTCCAATAAGCACTTCCCTTTCTTGCTTATCATCCAAAAGGCTAAGCTTAGGTAATTTAAGGGGTGAGCTTATATTTTTTTTTGAATTTTCTTAACACATTTTTATGGTTTTCTGAAAACAGATTGTACAAGTCACAAAGAGTTTAAAAGAGCTTAAATAAAGCTAATTTAGAACAAGAAACTTAAAGACAAGTTTGCACAATAAATACCTCCAAATTTGCATTAATTAGAAAATCATTACAAGACTTAAGATTAAAAAGTTTTAAAGTAAAATAAAAACAGAAAAATGACTTAAGATTAGATGCCTCTTCAGGGCTTACAAATGGTCCTATTTATACTAAATTAAGGAGCTTTTAGGTCTTCACTTGCCCTCCTTGCTTTGTGCTTTCTTTGTGAGAGGCTGCCGAGTATGTGCTTCTTGTGTGAGAGGTTTGAAGCTTCAATCTTGACCATTGGTGTCACCTGTGCTTTCTTGAAATCATCACAGCCATTGGATTTGACATTGAGAAATGTGGGATTGCCAACATGGCAATGATGCATATAACTAGGGTTTAGTGGGTTGAGGGTGAGGGTATTATCTGGGTATACCATGGGGGTTGAGTGTTTTGGGGGGAGGGAAAGTAACCCGTGACCTGTTCTTGGGTTGTGTTGGGCGGGAAAAGTTGTTTTATCAAGGTAGGGGATGACCAGGGAAAGGTTTGGGTAAATGTCAAGTTTGGCCCTCCAACTTGTATTCATTGTTTGCATTTTAAGTCCAAGTGGTGGGTGAAGTTTATGGGAATTGGCAGAAATAGTCCCCAAGAGTTATAAGTCAAATTGCAAAATCAGTCCTTGTGTTATGTAACTTTAGGGGGTTGGCAGTTTAGCCCCCTCAAGCTTTTCTTTCCTTGAATTTCAACTTTGACTTTGTCGGGGTTGACTTTCCTGTTGACTTTTTGACTTGGTTGACTTTTGGCTTCGATTTGACTTCGTCTTTTCACACTTTTCCATTCCGTGCTCGGTTTTGTCCGTTTTCAGCTTTGTTTTTGTCCTTTTCTTGATTATTTGTTTCCTGCACAATACAAATGCAAAACATACAAATACGATGTATTTTTGGTACGTTTTTAGTCATTTAAGTCCGTTTTTAATGGAAAATGGTATGTGTAATTAAGCACATACCAAAATCCCCCATACTAAGGTATTGCCGTGTCCTCACGCAATGTTATGAAGTAAACACTTAGAAAACTAAGAATCTCGATCCCCCTCGACTAATAACCTCGAAAAGTAGCTAAGTGTTCGTCAAGGGAACTAAAGAATCAATAGCTTCGACAAGTCCCGTTTTCACCATTATTATATTTACACTAACTATCCCTAATATTTTTGTATTTTCCTTTTTCTTTTCTTGACTGCCTGTTTGACTTCCTTTATTTTATAAACACTGGGATCATAGAATGAGAAGCGTCCATAGAATAATCTACGGATGTCCTGACGGATAAATTCATCGTCCCCGATTTTTCACTAGTCCCAAGCTAAGCGTAAAAACGAAATCACTGTTAAGTACAAGTAAAGATGCTAACACTACTCATAACTATGACTTGTCAACTTTTTGCTCCCAACCATTATTCAATTAGTGTGAATGTGCTTAATTTTAAGTTAAATTTAGATCGACAATTTTAGAAAGTAGTATAGTTTATGTGCATAATGATATTTCTGAAGAAATCTGTGGAAAAGACTAGATCACCTACCAACCAGCATATTCTCGATAGATCCCAGCCGAGTTTGACTTAGGTTATCAGGTTGAGACCCCACAGGAGAATGTTCGCAATGTAATAGCGGGATACTCCACCCTTTTAGACTGAATTTCTTAGATTTACCTCATAATAAACAATATTACTCTAAACACGCAAACATAAAAAATTTAATGATCTCATTGGTGCGATTATTCCATGTAGCGACCTTTCTTCTTGGAACGTCCCAGCCTCATCAGCTAAGTGCCCAGGTTTTTGACACACCACAGAGAATACTTAATCGAAATAATCTACCGATGGCAACCAACAACTTTTGAAGTCTTAGAGCAAGTTATTCTTAATTCAAAATTAGACTTGAGTTTAGAAAAAGAAATCTTAACCATTAAATTTTCCTTATTAGTCATTTATTGTTATATACTATACTACCGTCATCATTTACATTACTACAACATCGGCCACACCTTCGACAAGATGTAGTGACTTAGTCTGACGACGGCTTTTATTTGATAACACCTACGAATGCACTTTGGCATTTATTATTTCACTATGGGCTTTGTTTTGAAGACTGCAACATCGGTTGTGAGCCGGCAAGATGCAATAAACCTTTATCAGCCCACTGTTTATACTTTCATCATTTATTATTATTATTATTTTTATTTTATTTTTATTTTATTTTATTTTGCAACATATTTTCTGTAATAGAGAAAATTTCGTTTTAGAAACTCAAGTATAAAGCTGAACTAAGATGAATATTTTCGTTTCCGAAAGAGCTTCTTTTTAGAAAACGTCGGTTTAAAGTTAAAGCAAAATTAAGCACGTTTATTAGTCAAGTTAAGAGCTTCTGGGAGAAAAAGCTACAAGTTACACTTATAAGCTTTTAAGATTTCCAAATAATCCTTGTTTAGCATCCTACTTAATCATTTCTTGTTCTTCGCAAATTTAAAATTCCTAATAAAAGGATCCGCGAATGCTTAGTCTAATAAACTTTCGTTTATTAAATGGTTAAGGGACAAAGCTAGGGCTCAACACGCCCGATCGAGTCAAAATTTATTCTCATTCTACCCATTGGGAAAGTCAAAACTGTGACAAAACACTTATTTTATTTTTGAAAATTTTTAAATTTTTTCATTTTTTTGGTATTTTTGCAAAAACTTTGGTGGTAAAAACGATATTACGTGACAACAACGGCTGCAGGAAATAATCAAATCGAAGATCCCCCCATACTAGAACTAAACATCCTCCTCAATGTTTTGAAGGGTCTCTACGTAAATCTAAGGCCGTTTATTAAGTGTGCCAAAAGATAAAACATTAGTCGATTAGATTTGGATATTAGATTCCCAAAATGAAGATGAGGATGTGAAACTCTTCTGAGTGAAGGGCAAAACCGCGAGCACGAGAGTCTTCACAATCCGAGAAATCTTGGACATACAACACAAAACACAAAACACGAGTAATGGAAGAGGAGAGCCTCCTCACACAAAAACACTTATTCATTACTACATAATACCACTACTGATAAGCATGGGGTGCCTCCCATGAAGCGCTTGTTTAAGGTCGCTATGCTTGACCCAATCCCCGAATTTATTGGTCCATAGGGAAGGTTTGGAGATCCGGGACAACCTCGGTTGGTATGTCCCCTCTAAAGTAGTGTTTCAAACGATGACCATTTACTTTGAAGTTAGGCCTGGAGTTTTGGGATAACTTGATGGTGCCATACGAAAAGACTTAGACAATTGTGAATGGTCCGGACCAATGGGAGTTCAACTTTCCGGAAAAAATCTTTAATCGAGAGTTAAAGAGGAGAACTTGATCACCAACATTGAAAACGCGGTTTTTGATCTTGGCATCGTGGATTCTCTTGGTTTTCTCTTTATAGATCAAAGAGTTTTCATAGGCATGATCATGAAGTTCATTATGTTCGTTGAGCAAAACTTTTCTGTGATCACCCGCGGTTTTGATATCAAAGTTTGTATGATTAAGGGCCCAGTAAGCTTTGTGCTCTAACTCGACCGGTAGATGACATGCCTTTCCATAGACAAGCTTGTACAGAGTGCACCCGATGGGTGTTTTGTAAGCTGTATGGAAGGCCCAGAGAGCGTCATCCAGTCTGTCCTACTGTCCTTTCAAGAATTCGTTTCAAACCACGATTTGATACCTCAACTTGCCCACTTGTTTGTAGGTGATACGCAGTGGAGAGACGATGAGTGACTCCATATTTAAGCATGACCTTTGCAAACTGGTCATTGCAAAAATGTGTTCCACGATCACTGATGATGGCACAAGGGGCACCAAATCTGGCAAAGAGAGATTTAAAAAATTTGCAAACAACTCAGGCGTCATTGGTGGGGAGCGCTTTTGCTTCAACCCATTTCGACAAGTAATCGATGGCCACGAGTATATATTTGTTCCCTCTTGAAGACGGGAATGACCCTATGAAGTCAATGCCCCAAACGTTAAAGATTTCACAAACTTGGATGGAATTTTGAGGCATCTCATCACGTTGTGAAATTTTTCCTTGGCGCTGGCACAAGTTGCAGTTTTTAACCAACTTGTGGGCATCTTTGTAAATCGTAGGCCAGAAGAAACCAGCATTAAAGACCTTTTTGGCAGTGAGATTTGCACCATGATGCCCCCCCGTGGGTCCATTGTGGCAAGCTTCGAGGATGTCAAAAGCTTCCTAGCCATGCACACACCGCCAGGTCACTTGATCCGCACATATCTTAAACAAGAAGGGGTCGTCCCAAAAGTAGTATTTGATGTCTTTGAAAAACTTTCTTTTCTGCTGAGACGACATTCCTTTGATCACAAAATTCCCCGCATGGTAGTTTGCAAAATCGGCAAACCATGGGGCATTATCATCACCACGAAAGGTAACCATCCCAAGTGTCTCAAAAGGAAAGGTTTTCGTAATTTCCTTTTTCTCGAGCTCACTTTGATAGGGATTTTCAAGTCTAGAAAGGTGGCCGGCGGCGAGATTTTTTTCTCCTTTTTTATCACGGATAACGACATCAAATTCTTGGAGCAGTAAAATCCACCAGAGCAATCTTGGCTTAGCATCCTGCTTAGCAAGCAGATACTTGAGAGCCAAATGGTCCGTATACACTATGCTTTTAGACAAGACAAGATATGGCCGGAATTTCTCAAAAGCATAAACTACGACAAGTAATTATTTTTCTGTTGTAGTGTAATGTGCTTGAGCCTCGGTCATGGTTTTGCTTGCATAGTGTATCGGCTGGAAGTGCTTGGTCTTACGTTGCCCCAGGACGGCCCCAACAGCAAAATCACTTGCATCACACATGATTTCAAAGGGCAAGTCCCAATCGGGGGCAACTAAAATTGGAGCCTGGGTTAACTTCATCTTAAGGGTCTCAAATGCTTCGATGCATTCCTTTGAGAAGATAAACGGAGTTTCTTTTTCAAGGAGGTGGGTCATAGGCCGGGCGATTTTGGAAAAATCCTGAATAAATCGTCGGTAGAACCCGACATGACCGAGAAAACTCCGAATACCCTTCACGGTCGTGGGATGAGGCAGTTTTGCAATGACGTCTACTTTCGCCCTATCAACCTCAATCCCGGACTTAGAAATCTTATGGCCAAGGACTATGCCTTCCTTGACCATAAAGTGGCACTTTTCCCAATTTAGCACAAGATTGGTGTCTTCACACCTTTGGAGCATTTTGTCTAAATGGGAAAGGCAAGAGGAGAAAGAATCACCGAAAACCGAGAAATCATCCATGAAGACTTCCATGGTTTTCTCAATCATATCGTGAAAGATTGCAACCATACACCTTTGGAACGTGCCCGGTGCATTGCATAACCCAAAAGGCATGCGACGATAGGCAAATGTCCCGTAAGGGCAGGTGAAGGTAGTCTTCTCTTGATCAAGTGGGTCAATCGGGATCTGAAAGTAGCCGGAGAATCCGTCCAAAAAGCAATAGTACTCATTTCCGGCTAATCTTTCAAGCATCTGATCCATGAATGGTAAAGGGAAATGGTCTTTACGAGTTGCATCATTGAGTTTTCGGTAATCGATGCAAACTCGCCATCCCGTAACCAACCTAGTGGGTATTAACTCATTTTCTTCATTTTTCACAACGGTTATGCCTCCCTTCTTAGGGACACAATGAACCGGGCTTACCCAGGGACTGTCAGAGATAGGGTAAATTAACCCGGCATCAAGAAGTTTGATAACTTCTTGCTTAATAACCTCATGGATTTTGGGGTTAACTCTTCTCTGATGTTGAACTACGGGTTTGGCATTTTCCTCCATCAAAATCTTATGGGTGCAAAACTGTGGATCTATCCCCTTAATATCAGAAATCTTCCAAGCTATGGCATGTTTGTGTGACTTAAGAACCTTGATCAGGGCGGTTTTATCCTCATCTTTCAAGTTTTTAGCGATTATGACGGGTAATTTGTCATCACCCTCCAAAAACGCATACTCAAGATGGGATGGTAAGTCTTTGAGTTCAAGGTCGGGAGGATCTTCACATGAAGATTTGACCTTTTCAGGCACATTAATTTCACAAACTGGTGACGGATGGAGATTTGGGTCACTATTGATCACACTTAACAATTCCTCAAGGTAAACAGTATCTCCCTCAGAATCATAGATGCCGTCAACACCTGGTGGTATTGAATCATCATGTCACGAAATTTCATCGATCTCTTCAAAAGAAAACACTTCCTCCAAAGTGAGTGAAAGATGGCGAGCGAGAATCCGATCATAAGGGTCCGACGTAGAAGTGGGATTGCAATTTCAGAATTTCAAGTACTTCTTTAACATATTCTTCACAAGCAATGTCAATAACATCGACTCGGTTAACCGATACAATGATATGTAGGAGAAGTCTTAGTATCACACTTTTGAAGGTCACAGATAGGTCATCGTGCCTAAGGGTCATTTTGTTCACCATGAACATCGATCAAGGCACTGCCGTCCTCAAGAAAGGTCTTCCTAAGATTAGGGGAACCCGA
The DNA here is from genome assembly GCA_026074375.1 of Tanacetum coccineum. Classification (NCBI taxonomy): domain Eukaryota; kingdom Viridiplantae; phylum Streptophyta; class Magnoliopsida; order Asterales; family Asteraceae; genus Tanacetum; species Tanacetum coccineum. The sequence goes on from BQNB010048648.1 coordinate 26,474, forward strand.
GGATCGGCAACGTAATCAACGACCACAAAATCGGCAGGAAAAGAGAGGAGGGGAGAGTAAAAAAAGTGGAGGGGAAAAGAGGGGGAGAAGGAAAAAAGAGAGGAGAGGGAGGAAGGGAGGAGAGAGGAGGGAGGGAAGAAAAGGAGAGAGGAGAGAGTGGAGTGGGGAGGGGGGAGAGAAGAAAAAAAGAGGGAGAAAAAAGGAAGAGGGAAAAGGAGGAGGAGGAAAAAAAATGTTCCAACCTTTCATGAAAACATCCCCTCGGCGATGCGGGGAGTAGAAATCGTTTCGGCTCGCAAGTTCAAGTATCATTCGGGTTTGGTCAAAGCTGGGAGACTTAAGTTCTTTCCAAATGGAGAGAGGCATTAGTTGATGTCTTGCACGAGAATCGACCCAAGGCTAAGCATTCATTCATCATCGGAAAATCGACACGGTATAAGGAAATCTGCCAGGGTGTCTCCAAGTTTCTCGGTGAAACTTTTTTTAGGATAACCGCCGAGCAATTCTCGTTTACCGGTGTCTTTGTCAACTCAATCATCTTATCCTTGTCATTGAGGAGCTTTCTAAACATTGGTGCAAATTTGGGCATGTGTAGAAGAGCATCCGCGAAACTTAGCTCGAAATGGAGATTCCGAAAAATCTCCATAAATTTTGAAGCTAAAAGATTGTCTTTTTCACGGAACTTTTCTTTGTTGGCCCTTGAAGGATAAGGCAAGGTTGGTTTAGTCTTTGGAACAACAACGGGTTCATGAGTTTGGACCACCGGAGGTTGGATGTTTTCGGTGCTTGGTTGCACCGTATCCTTTGTCACCTCGGGTTCATTTTCCTTCTCTTTAGGAGGAGAAGAAGTTTGAGGTCCATTATAGGAAACACCGCTTCGGGTGGTGATTGCTTTCACATCACCTTTCGGGTTAGCAATGGTGTTGCTTGGAAGAGAACCCGAACCCGAAGTAGAAGCAGTATTACTATTCACGATTTTGGTAAGCAGGTCCGTTATGTTTGCCATTTGATTTTGCATATTTTGCATAACCGCGTCATTAGCTACATAAATAAGCCAAAATAAGCCATATACAAAATAAGCTACATAGCAAATATATGTTTTTCAACCATCACGACCATAATATCAAAACTAACAAAACCTTATTATTCTTTTATTTTATTCGAACTCTAAACGCACCCTAAATATTCATTTATAAACTTTTCACTTTCGATTTTAAACGATCAGGCCGTACAACTAACATCTATGCATCACTAACAATCCAAAAGGACAAGTAAAATTTAAATTTGAAAGACTTACAAGAATGATCTTCGAAATATATTTCGACGCGAACCGGACAACCCAAACGTTGTTTAAATGTTAACCCGTGCACTAGAATCAACCCGAAAGTACCCAAACTCTCATGTTTTTGTATAAAAGTTTGAAAATAAGGTGTGTGTGTGTGTGTATTTGAGTGTTTGGCCAAAACCAAGAGAGAAAAGGAGAAAAGAAAATTTTGATCTTATGATAAAAATGCAAAATATGTGTTTTAGTTGAATACAAAAAGGCTATGTACCATGCAAAGGACCAAGTTTCCTAGAAAATGGCCATCTTGTCTCTCTTGTGGTTTGAACCGGCCATAGGGAATCCAAAGGGGGTTCGGGGACTTCTTTTCATGTCGGGTTCACTTAAATCTCAAAAACCGTGGTCGAAAAATATTTTCCAAAGTTATTTAACATTTTTATTCAACTTAAAAATACTTTTCCAATAACTTAGAGTATTTACTTGACATATTTCCACGTTTTATTCCCCAAAAACTCATTTTGGACATTATCGGACGTGTCAAGACTCGTTTTTTGGTATTTCTCAAAATTCACGGGCCAACCACCTGGAACATACATAACATAATAATACCCTCAAAAAGAGACTATTATTCACAATAAACCATAAAACACTTCTTAGGTAGTGTGCCTAAATAAACATACCATTGACCTTTAAAAGCGGAACTTAAATGACAAAAAACTTATCAAAAATACATTGTATTTGTATGTTTTCACTTATATTGTGCAGGAAACGGATATCCGTCAAAAGGATGAAAAACGAAGCCAAAAATGACAAAACCGAGCACGGAACAGAAAGAGTGTGAAAAAAGACAAAGTCAAAGTCAACAAAAGTCAAAGTCAACCCCGACAAAGTCAAAGGTCAAAGCCGAAAGCGAAGAAATCATAAATGGGCTAACCCGTACCCAAGTTAAAGGGCCAGATTAGCCCATTATGCTTTTATATTCAAGAAAAAAAAGCCCAATGAAATAACCTTAAACATTTATTAAAAGTCCAAATCCATTCAAAAATAAATCCTGGCCCAAACTAATGCATAGGCCCAAAACCCTTAACTATAACAGCCAATCCAAATGATGTTAGTGTTATATCACCATAAGGAACTTCGTTGTAATTCCACCATACTCCCTCAAGGGCCATTTCTACCAACCCACAAAAGTCTTATATCACCACAAGGACTGTGGTTGCAATTAAACAACATAGAATGAGGGACCAAACTTGCCTAATCCACAAAACTTTTCCCTGTTAACCACAAACCCTTTTTCCTACCAAACCCTACTATTCACCCTCCCCTATCAATTATACCTCGGTTACTGTAGCATACAGCCAAAACTCACCCCACTCCAAACCCGTCACTCTCCAACCTTACCCCACTTTACAAATCCCCAAACGCCACATTGGCAATCCCATGGGAGCTTATTGGACAAAATTGATCAAGGGTTGTGATGCAAAGGTTTGGTGAACAAGCAAGATGGAAGGCTGAGATTAAGTTTTGGAAGCCTCTCACAACACAAACACAACAAGCACAAGTTTGAAGACCCCGCAACTTATAAAAAGAGAAGACAGAGAAAAAGGAAAGAACCTAGTGTAGTTTTAGTTTTAAAATTTATTTTTCAATGTCTTAATTTATGTCATTTTACTTTCCAAGCCTTGTAACCCTTTTTTTTATTAATGCAAATTTCAGCTTTCAAGTTGTTAAAATTCTATCTTTTTTAAAAGTCTTATGCAAGCGAGCTTATTTAGGATTATTTAATCCCTGTTTGGTGCAAGAGATCAAGGTACACTTGGTTTTCTCTTTAAAATCTTTTCTATGTGCTTATTAATGCTTATTACTGTTAGCTTATTCGTGCTTAATTCATGTTAGGCAATGCTTATTTGTTCTTTACTTTACTTATGCTATATCTGTTTCTGCTTATCTTACCTTAAATTAGCTTTCCTTATATATAAAATGAAAATCTATTACTTAAAGGGGTGTTTGGCATAAGACTTAAAACGGGTCAAAATGAGTTAAAAATTTGTTTTGGGTCATCACTCTACTTTGTCAAGCTCCTTTTAGTCCTTTTTATTAGTTGTCAAAAGTTTTTAAGGGATAAAACTCTTTTTCAAGGCATTTAGCAGCTATGAGTTTAATCTGTGGTATTCTAGTTCTTTTTATTTTGGTTATTTGGTTAAATTTTCATAAGTAGCTTTAAAGAGTTGGTTTTGTGTTGTTTATGATGTCAAAATGCAGTAGTGAAGTGTCCTTTTAGTTTACTTTTGTTTTGGTTAAAATCTGTCAAGTCATTTTTTCAGTTTTAATAGTCCTTTTTAGTCCTTTTTTCATTTTAAAATTTAAGTTAGTTAAAATAGTTTTTAGGTCTTGAATTTTTGAGCATAAGCCTCATTAGTAGGTAAATTAATCTATTTTAGCTTAAATAACTTTTTTAAAGTCTTTTTAAAGTTTTTTTTTTTTCTTATTTTATAGGGCTGATTTTAGTCTTGTCTTTACAAAAAAAAATCAGCAATCGAGAGTGATCCCCTTTTTCAAAAGTCTTTTTCAAGTGCTTATTTTGATTTTCCAAACTCTATTCTGATTGCTGAATATTGTAGCTAGTTTTGATAGCTTTTTAATGTTATCAGAAGCTTCCAATACCATAAGGATCCATTTAAGAGCTTAAAAATAAGCTCAAAAGTGGTCCCTTAGGCTGTTTGTTAACAGAGTTTAGCTTATAGCTTATTTGCTTATTTGCTTTTTCTGTGCTTATCAGCTTAATTTTCTTTGCTTATTTTTGTTCTTAGTTGCTTATTAGGATATCTTATCATCTTTTCTAGCTTATTTGTCATTTTAAACTGCTTTTTAGCTTTAATTCTTAGTTTTTAAAGTATAGAAATTAACTTGAGTCTCCATTGTTGTCTCTTGTTAGCCTTAAAATATTGAGTCGAACAAGGAAGTTCGTTCATTATATTAGGTCTCGGTCACTTAATTAATTATATGTTGTAATAGGCTAGACAGGTAAAAGGGCTTATTTAATAATCTAATATTGTATGTGTAATGGGCCTAAGCCCAAGTCAATCCCAAGCCCATCCCACCTAAAAAGCCCATGGCTCATTAGGGTATTTAAACTATTTTCCACTATGGAAAATGGTGTTGATTCTCATTTGTTCATTTTCACACTTGCAAGAATTAACCATTCTCATCTTCTCTCTTTATTTCTCTCTCTAACTTCTCTCTAAAATTCTTCATATCTTCTCATCTTTATTTCTTGTATCAATGGTGAAGTGAAAGTGATATTGGGTTACCGACATTTGGTATCATCGCCTCGGGTGGGTTTAGTGGTTTCGTTGTGGCAATTTTTCTATAGCTTATTTGAGCTTATTTACACACGTCATATTTTTTTCGTAAGACATTATCAAAAACCCAAATTAAGACAGTAATTTGAAACACACTCAAATACTTACTTTTTACTTTTAAAAAACTTTTAAAATTAGACTCAATTAACTAAAAAATTGACTGTAAATTTGGCTAATGACCCAAAGTGGATTAATACCACTTTTGCCACATTTTTGTACCCTTAACCCAAACACCCCTTTAATTTCTGGAAAAATGGACTTTTAAGCTATAAAAAAGTCCACAAACACGCGCAAAAACAGTGCAAGCATAAGTCATTTAAAGATCAAATAAGCAATCATGAACAAAAATAAGCACACAAATAAGCACCTAATGAGATGATAAGCAATAAGCAATAAAAATTGGTGAAATAAAGTCTAACCTTGATCCTAGCTTAACAGGGATCAAACAAGCTTTAGAAAGCTTAAGTCTACAAGCTCTAGCTTAAAAATAAGCTAGTAAATAAGCCCATAAGCCCATCCGTTTCTGGCTTATCTTCCATTGGCTTATTTTTTTGGTTTTTGAAGTGATTTTTTTGAAAAAGGCTTAAACCCTTTTAAGTTATTAGAAAACTTAAAGGATATAAGCAAAGGCAGCTTAAATGTCAGTAACAAGAGCTTATTAAAGCTTTTTAAACTATTCTACAACAATGAAACTAAAAAAAATAGAATTTTAGAACTTAAAACCTCAAATTTTTCATTAATTCTAAAAAAGTTACAAGACTTGGAATTTAAAATACAATAGGTAATAAGCTAACTAAAAATAAGCTGCAAAGAAAATTGGATTAAAACTATATTAAGCTACAATGCCTTAAAGGCTTACAAAAGGGTCCTATTTATAGCTGAATTCTACATAGCTTGGTCTTTGGGTTGTGTTTCTTTTGTGAGAGACTTCAAGAGTTGTTTTTGTTGTGTGAGGTGAATAACAAAGCTAATCCCAGCCCTTTAAATCAACTTGTGCTTCTTTATGAGTAATCTTAGCCATCAAAAAGCTTGGAAAATGGTGGGATTTCCAACTTGGCAATGTTAAAGTGGTTAGGGCTGATAGTGGGGTGGAGGAGAAGGTTTTATCCATGGTGAAATGTGGGGTTGCAGGGTAAAAGAGTGGGAAACAACCCGTGAGTTTGTAGGTTTAATTTAGGCGGGAAAGTGGGTTATAGGGGGTTGGGGATAAGCAGGGTAAAAGTTTGGGGATAGGGCAAGTTTGGTCCCTTAAAGTTATAACTGTTTTTGCAAACTTGGTCCTTGTGTGAGGTTTGACATAAACAGTCCCTCAAGGTTACTTAAGTTATTACACCGTAAGTCCTTGTGGTGTAAAACTTTGCTGGATTGGCAGAACTAGTCCCTCCATGATATATGTGGTCTTGCAGATTGAGTCCTTGTGGTATATAACTTAGGGAATTGGTATATTTGGCCCCTAAGGTTATAAATACCACTTTTGTCTTTAAGTCTTTGAAATCCAACTTTAAGGACTTGGCAAATTCAGTCCCTAAAGTTGTATTTTGGCTTTTGACTCTTCTTTGAATTTGTCGGGGTTGACTTGGGCTTTGACTTTGGCTTCTCTTCACGCTCTTTTCATTCTCGTGCTCAGTTTTGTTGTTTTTGGCTTTGTTTTTGTCCTTTTCTTGAATGTCTGGTATGAGCCATGTTTATGATAATTTAATGTTTGGTTTGTTTATATCGATTGTTTATTTATTCGTTTCATGTTGATTATGTTTATCACTTGATATTTGTTTATGTTTGATTATGCTTTATTTATCATTCAACTGGATTTAGGAGTACGGACTAAGTAGACTAGATTCTGGGATAAATACTTCATACAGCTTATATATGTGACTCTGGATTAATAGGACTACAAATTTATGCCCCGATTGCTGCCCTGGTTAAGTGAACAGGTAGACTAAGTAGGTGACTTAGGATTACAAATGACGTTATGTTTCCTAGGATAGGCAATTTGGACCATGGACTACCGGCATATATATAACAATTGAACATAAGTGGGTAAAGCCACGATGAGCTAGGTTTCGATATCCACCAATGTTGACTCCTAGATAGATTATAATCAGCGGTGTAAGCTTTATGCGGGTTTAGGTTAATTGTGACAGGATTAACTGGAATAATAACCTAGAGTTTAGGGAGAAGAACCACCTAGCTTAAGAATGATACAACACAAATGAAGTAATACAATCATTGCACTTTTAAACAATTCCTACATTATATTATATTAAACTGGATGATACGTTTTGCTTACATTAAGTGCTTGACCGCTTCTTTCTCGTTTGTTTATCTGCTTGTGTGTGTTAATTGTCTTATTTGTCTCATTTAGTTTAGATTAAGCCAAACTCGTGCTAGTCTCTCAGGCTGAAAACCCCCCTTTGTGTAAATTTAGGTTTAAGTAGAATTAATTAGGATAAATTAGTACCAACCTAGATAACTAAAATACTGATAGATTTAAGTATTAACACTCACTCTTAGTGATCAACACTCTACTTACCAATGAACATACAACCAATGTTATAAATAGCGTGAAGCGTGGCGTGGCGGCATAGCCACGCCTCAAGCTTTAGCGTGAAGCGTTGCGTCATAGCGTTTTTAAGGCGTGACTCAAGGCGGCAAAAAATATTTATAAAGTTGTCAATATTAGTTAGCTACTAGGCTTAAAATTGAGTTGTGGAGTTACTAATCGCGAATCCCATACAACCCAAATCATAAATACTTGTAAATAAGCTCAAATCCATGAAATCTCTTAAAAGCTTCAAAAAAGGCGCCACGCCTCGCGCTATAGCGCGCTTTATCATGCCTTATCGTGCTTTATTGCACGTCACGCCTAGAGACGACGCCTTGGCCTGTTTCGTAACGTGGAGGCCACGCATCGCGCTATGGCGCCGCTATAGCGCGCCTTTTAGAACCCTACATACAACTGATTAGGTACACTTCTCGTTAGTGTTTGTTAATAGGTAAAGTTGGCAAAATATAAATAGTAAAACTTGAAAATAAAATTACCTACACACGACGCCACATCACACACTATAACAATTGAATTGTACACTCGAATATTTGTGTTTTAGCATTTATACCCCAACATCACTTAGTTGGTTGAGCAAGTTAGACACAAATATTAAAAGTATAAATGTCATAACACAAATATTTTGAATGAGCAAATAAATTTAGAGAGTGTGCAAACCAGCTTCCTATTATTATATCCTCTTACTTAAACGTATACGTTAGAGACTTGATAAAAAAAGTGAGTTGACTACTTATAAGTGATCAAGTTTCTAGAAGAACGGGACCTTAAGCACCAGTAGTGACGGAATCAGGAAAATAACATTTGGGGGAGGGGGCAATTTTCAACAAAATATGAAAGAAAAAATTAGGATCGAAATGATAAATCGAGTATTATTACTTAGAGATGAAGGATTTATAAGGTTTTAAAGTGTTCAATGTTGAGTTTTAGCATGTGAGTGGGGGCAATTTGAGTTTTGATGGGGGCACTTTCGAAAAAATGTCAAAATTAAAAAAAAAATTACGCTAAATTCTTAATTTTTTTGACGAGCCATGGGAGGCACCGGCCTCCATTGTTATACCATATGTCCATCCCCAAGCACCAGTATATGTTATCAATGATAACTTATCATGTAGAACTTTATAAAGCTAAATATCTGTGAGTGATAATTCTACCTTTTGATGCTTTATTCAGCTATCATGATACCCACATAAATTAGTAACAACCGATAGTACTAAGCCTTTTTTGTGGCTTTTGACATTTACCTGACGCCTGACAAATATCGGTAGTGGTTGTTTAGGGGAAAGGGGGAGAGCGATAGTGATTTCGTCGATTAGTTCACCATTACTAACTGATATCATACTTACTGTTATTACACCAACTGATATCATATTTAGAGTATAAGGTACAGTGGAGCCGTTGTGCTCGTGCCGTGGGAAAAAGTGGTGTCACGTCACCACTTTTTTCCATAACATCATAATTCACCACAACACCAAAAACCCCCTCACTGGTTAACACCACATTTCTGGTGTTATGATGACCCCACCTTTTTTTATTTCTTTAAATTCAACACAACAATATATTAGACTAAATTTTGAAATTTAATTAATAAAAATAAATAATACATCAAAAGTTCATTAATAAAAATAAACGATACATTAAAAATCAATAATAAAAATAAAAAATACAACTTAATGATTAAGGTTCCACAAATGCTCCACAATATCGCGTCGAAGGTCATCGTGAACTCTCCTATCACGAAGTTCTCTGTTTTCCTTTGTTGTATCTCGCATCATTCGACCCAAGTACGTTGTATATTCTGTTGTTGAGAAACGAACATATCTCTAAATTCACTAACTTCGAATTTTTGATCTTTCAATATCATGTTATGTAATATGATGCAACAATACATGATTATTTTAATTGTGTTGACATGATATTGACGTGCGGGTTGTTGTATAATTCTCCACCGACCTTGTAGGACTCCGAAAGCTCGTTCAATATATTTTCTTGAACTTTCTTGGACTCTTTTAAACTTCATTGTTTTTTCATCCCTCCATAGTAAACGATTTGACAAACGCAGACCACTGAGGATAAATTTCATCCGCAAAATAATAACTTTTTTCGTATGTTTTTCCGTTTATTACAAACGAAATTTCTGGAGCTTTATCCGCTAGAAGGTCATCAAATAACGGTGAACCATATAAAACCTTAAGGTCGTTATTTGCCCCCCGGTACCCCAAAATGTGCATGCCAAATCCATAATTGTTGATCCGTAATGGCTTTAAGCATTATAGTCAGGTATTTTTATCACGTCTTTTGAATTGACCATGTCAGGACTTAGAACAATTTGTCTATTCCCAATGCATACAATCAATGCTCCCGAGCATTCTCGAGAGACCGTGTTTCTTTTTGTGCAATTCATATATACGTTGGACATCATCTAAATTAGGCTTTCTTAAAAACTCTTCAATGTGCAATATATATATATATATATATATATATATATATATATATATATATATATATATATATATATATATATATATATATATTGAGACTTTCTTTTCAGAATCATTCTTAGTGCGAGAAATGACAGAACCACCAAAAACATGCATGCACGCCTTCAATAATTGTATTTTTGCACATATGTTCTAAAAAACAATATATATGTTTAAAAAAACAATAGTTTACTAAAGAATTTGTATAAAAATTAGAAATAGCAAAATTTATATTGAAGTGTGCATGTATGTTTCTTTAAAGGCTGCAACGAACCAATAATTGCGGCCGGTGTGTTAGGGTTTATGTGAAAGAAGAGGAAGAGTTCATATGATACAGAAAGGAACTTGGCGGATTCTTATGATTATTGATGATTTTCACGTTTATTTTTTTTTTTGATTTTTAAAAGGCGTCATGTATGTTTTGTGGTTTCTTTCAAAATTTCTGCGCACTAAGAATGGTTCTGAAAAGAAAGTCTATATATATATATATGCATATAGTGAAGTTCTATAAACATTCACGTGAACAACGTTTAGCAACATGCAAATACTTATCAATTGTATCAGGTGATGAGCCGTATGCTAATTGGCGTATATACGGCAGATGTGCATTTCATAATAGGACTAAAACTTAAATGACTGGTACGATCGGGTCATTGTTTAAAAAAAGTAATCGGGAAGAGAGTGAACATTATAATTTGTAATATCATTGACGATTTGTTTAAAAAGTGTAGAACTCATACGATACCTTCGCCTAAAATATTCTTCCGGATATATAGGCGGATTATTTTCGTCGCCAAATTAATCTCGCTTTAGTTTTTCTTCTGTAACTTCTCGTTCACATGGTATGTATCTCTTAGTATGTTTTTTCGAATTTGGAACCGAACTTTCGCCTTCTTCATTATTAAAACTTTGATATAGTTCAAAATATTTAAAATATTGTGCATACCGGTTCATATCGCCTTGAGGGTAATAATCATACAAATCGGGCATATCATTGTGGTCGGGATTCATAGTGTTTTTTAGGAGTAATTTTGTGTTGTCTTTGTAAAAGTGTCTAAAAAAACAAAAAAAGGCTAGTAGGCGCCTTTTTATTTTTCCAACCATTACAAAAATTTCAAATTAAATAAAAACAAAAATAAAAAAATAATAATAAATGCACGAAAACTCGAGACATGGTACGGTGTCTCGCGCTGTCGTGTGGCGTTTTCCTAGACCATTTGAGCTGGCTGCCACGGCTTGAGACACCAAAACACGAGATAGGGGTGTGGGTTTGACGTTTTTGTCAAAATGCAAGTGTAAAACACACTGTACCATAACCTCTTACTGTTGTTACAGACAGGGGCAAAAACAGAGGGGTGCTAAGAGGATGTTTGACCTCCTCCATCATGACAATTGTTGTGCTATTTATCTTATAAGAATGAAACACATTGCCCAACTATATATAGATAAATAACCCCCTTAACTTTTGGACAAAATTAAAACAAGCT